>CAUYLG010027678.1:0-243236 GCA_963573385.1 Cacajao melanocephalus | reverse complement strand
TAAAGTAATCAAAACTGCATGGTACTGGTACCAAAACAGAGATATAGACCAATGGAACAGAACAGAGGCCTTGGAGACAACACCACACATCTACAACCATCTGATCTTTGACAAACCTGACAAAAACAAGCAATGGGGAAAGGATTCCATGTTTAATAAATGGTGTTGGGAAAACTGGCTAACAGTGTGCAGAAAGGAGAAACTGCACCTCTTCTAGACACCTTACACTAAAATTAATTCCAGATGGATTAAAGACTTAAACATAAGACCTAACACCATAAAATCCCTAGAAGAAGACCTAGGCAAAACCATTCAGGACATAGGCATGGGCAAGGACTTCATGACTAAAACACCAAAAGTATTGGCAACAAAAGCCAAAATAGACAAATGGGACCTAACTAAACTCCAGAGCTTCTGTACAGCCAAAGAAACAATCATTAGAGTGAACTGGCAACCAACAGGGTGAGAAGAAATACTTGCAATCTACCCATCTGACAAAGGGCTGATATCCAGAATCTACAAAAAACTAAAACAGATTTACAAGAAAAAAACAAACCCAACCAAAGTGGGCAAAGGATATGAATAGACACTTTTCAAAAGAAGACATTTATGAGGCCAACAAACATATGAAAAAATGCTCATCATCACTGATTATTAGAGAAATACAAATCAAAACCACATTGAGATACCACCTCACGACAGTTAGAATGGCGATCATTAAAAAATCTGGAGACAACAGATGCTGGAAAGGATGTGGAGAAATAGGAACACTTTTACACCATTGGTGGGAGTATAAACTAGTTCAACTATTGTGGAAGACAGTGTGGTGATTCCTCAAGGACCTAGAAATAGAAATTCCATTTGACCCAGCAATCCCATTACTGGGTATATATCCAAAGGATTATAAATCATTCTGCTATAAAGACACATGCACATGTATGTTCATAGTGGCACCATTTACAATATCAAAGACCTGGAACCAACCCAAATGCCCATCGACAATAGACTGGACAAGGAAAATGTGACACATATACACCATGGAATACTATGCAGCCATCAAAAACAATGAGTTTGTGTCCTTTGTAGGGACATGGATGAATCTGGAAACCATCATTCTCAGCAAACTGACACAAGAACAGAAAATTGAACACCACCTGTTCTCACTCATAGGTGGGTGTTGAACAATGAGAACACAGGGAAACAAGGAGGGGAGCATCACACACTGGGGTCTGTTGAGGGGGTCAAGGGAGGGACAGCAGTGGGGTGGGGAGGTCGGGAAGGGATAACATGGGGAGAAATGCCAGATGTAGGTCATGGGAAGATGGAGGCAATAAACCACATTGCCTTATGTGTACCTATGCAACAATCCTGCATGATCTGTACCTGTACCCCAGAACCTAATATACAATAAAAAAGATGAAATAACATATCACTGTTTTAATTCACTAAATTTTGGGATTGTGATAGATCAGCAGATAGGATACAGAAATACAGAATTGTATCACATGACACATTGAGTTTGTTTTTTTAAGGAAAATCTTTCAAAATATAGGACAATGGGAAGACTTATTAGGAAAGGTTGACAACTCATGTATCTCTGTGACCTGTAATGAAGAAAACATACATGCGGATCATAGATTCTAAGATACCAGTGTTGTCTTAGGAAACTTAGGAAAATATGCTGTTGATGAAGCTTGGGAAAATATTGCAGGAAACTACTAACACCAATGACTTTGCATTGGAAAGTGATTCAGAAGCCTAAGCTCACCATACCTAAGTTTTAGAAAAAAGTTAAACAATTTATTTTGCTTAGATTAACATTTTTCTATATGTAAAGTGATATATGATGAACCGTGATATGTCTAAATCAGCATAAAAACTTTTTGTTAGTATAAAATAAAATTCTAATTCATTAGAAATTAGTGTCAGAGTTTAAAGCATGATTTTCTTTGTGCTGTATAAAAGGACTTAGTTTCTTCATCTGGAACTCAAATCTCCTGGATTAACGGTTCCCTAAAATTCTTTCCAAATCAAAGACACTAGAAATCTTTGATTAGTGTGCTTTCTGAACACTCCCTAAATTGTTATGAGGATATCTCTTAATGTTTACGTATCCTCTGAGAGCAATATCAGCAACAATAGTTTTTAATATGTGGATATATGTGGATATTTGTACATGTATATATAGTATTTACATATTAAATATGTATATATAGTACATGTATATTTAAATATATACAAATATAGTTATATACTATACCTCATCATTTTAAGATGCACATTTTCTCACAGAAATCTAAATGTGCAACAAAAGCAACTTATAATCGCTGATAGGGGTTAGTCATACTAATAAATTTTATTCCTTACACATGTGCAAACTTGGTCACAGCTGTTCACATAACCAGCAATTCAAATGAATGATAGACATTGTTCTCATAAGTAAAACCTTAGTCCTAAGGAGAAGGGAATTGATAGGCATAGCAGACCCTCTCAAACATAAAGAGAGAATAATTTCCCTGGAAGTAAAAATAGATTCTTCCAATGCTTGGGAACAGAAAAAAAAGGAACTGGCTAAGCTACTTGAGACAGCCAGAAGACTAACGTAATTCCCAAGGATGTTGTTCATATTGTATTTTGTGAGCATTTATTTGAGCAACTGAAGAATAAACCTGCATAAAAAATCTGGTCATGTGGTTGATAATTATGATGGACAGTTGCAACGTCTTGATACTTCAGTCAATAAAACCATTTTAGATTCATTTGAAAAAGGGATATAGGTTATGATTATTATATAGAAAATCTTCTGTTGATAACTTGTGACAAAAGTCAAGGTTCTACAGCAAAATATGCCAAATGAAGATAAGTGACACAAGAAATTCCTGGAAACACTAGTGGAGAATGTTTATGGAAATGTTGCTGCACCAGCAAACATACAAAAAAGTGTTCAACGTCACTAATCATCAGAGAAACGCAAATCAAAACCTGAATGAGATGCCATCTCACACGCGTCAGAATGGCTATTACTAAAAAGCCAATAAATATATAAATAAATAACAGATGCTGGTGAGGTTGCAAAGAAAAAGGAATGCTTATATACTGTTGGGGGAAATGAAACTTAGTTCAGCCACTACAAAAAGAAGTTTGAAGATTTCTGGAAGAACTAAGAATAGAACTATCATTTGACCCTGCAATCCCACTGGTGGGTTTATACCCAAAGGAAGATAAGTCATTCTACTGAAAAGACACATGCACTCCTATGTTCATCACAGAGCTATTCACAATAGCAAAGACATACAGTCAACCTAAGTGACCATCAATGGTGGGATGGATTTTTAAATGTGATATATATACGTCATAGAATACTACACATCCATAAAAAATGAAATCATGTCCTTTGTAGCAACATGGATGTAGCAGGAGGTCAGTAGCCTAAGTGAATTAATGGAGAAACAGAAAACCAACATGGTAACATGTCCTCACTTATAAATGGGAGCTAAACACTGGATACACACAGACACAAAGATAGGAACAATAAGCACAGGGGATTTCAAAAGCGGGGAAGGAAGGAGGGAAGCAAAGCTTGAAAAACTACTTGGTACTATGTTTACTACTTGGGTGACAGTATTATTAGAAGTGCAAACTTCAGCATCTACCACTTCATCCTCTAGTAAAAAATACTTTATATTTGCACATGCAAAACACACTCACACTGTCCCAAGCCTTGACCCCCCACAGGCCTCATCCACTTACAGCATCAGCCCAAAGTCCAAAATTATGTCATCCAAAGAGTCTAGACAAAGCTGAGCTCTTCAGGGGAGGTTTTCAGATGAAGTTCCTCAAGTATAAGTTTTCTTCCTACAAATAATCTGTGAACTAAAAAGATAAATTATGTCCCCCTCCAGACACACACGCGAAAACACGAAGCCAACATGTAAAGATGATACCTGGATAGGTACAGTCAGCTCTCTATATCCATGGGTCCTGCATGCATGGATTCAACAAACTGCAAATTAAAAATATTTGAAAAAAAAAGGATGGTTATGTCTGTGCTGAACATGTACAGGCTTTTTTTCCCTTGTCATTATTCTATAAATAATATAGTATAACAACTGTTTACACAGTGTTTACACTGCATTAGGTATTATAAGCAGTCTAGAGATGATTTAAAGTATAATCTTTAAATGTGACATAAATGTGAATCTAACCTAAAATGACATAGGTCATATGCAAATATGATATCATTTATATCAGGGACTTGAACATCTGTGGATTTTCATATCTGCAGGGAGTACTTAAACCAATTCACCATGAATATGAAGGGACTACTGTACTCCAGTTTAAAAAAAAAAAAAGATCACAAAAAATAAATGTAACTGTCACTGGTCCATGCAGTTTTGAAATCCAGATGAGAACATATTGCCAGTTGCTTCCTTAGGACTCAGTCTTCCTCCCTGATATCATTCAGATTTGTGTCCCTGCCCAACTCTTATCTCAAATTGTAACTTCCAATGTTGTAGGAGGGGCCTGGTGGGAGGCGACTGGATCATGGAGGCAGATTTCCCCCTTACTGTTTTCAAGATAGCTTTCCCTTCCACCATAATTGAAAGTTACTTGAGGCCTCCCCAGCCATTCTTTCTCTATAGCCTGGAGAGCCAATGAACCAATGAAACCTCTTTTTTAAAATAAATTATCCACTGTCAGGTATTTCTTTCTAGCAATATTAGAACAAATTAATGCACTCCCTGAAAGTGCTTCTCCATCGCCATTGCTTTGGGTGCCACTCTGCAGACTTTCCCTGCATTCTGAGTCATCTTTCTTTTCTACAGAAACTACAGCTGTATTTGAATTTAAGTAATAGTCTCAGCTTCTTCCTGTAAGAGCCAGAGGATTCTGACAATTCTTTGTATTTAAAAATGTTTCTAAATTGTTTTAATTTTAATCAATGGTGCTTCTCCCAATATAATTCTAATAAAACATTTTCGAGTTTTAGTATGCATCTTATTGCATTACATTCTGTTAGACAAATGCCACCCCCACAAATAATCTTCAAGACAAGTCCTTCTCTGGATTATGCTGATAGAGTCTTGTGGAACAAATCATTAAGATTCTTAGAAACCTCAAAACTCTTAATATTTTTTGTAAATCTCTTCTTTATGATAGAGGGCATACAAGGCTTGTACTTACTCTTAGAAGCCCAAATAAGCATGATTTAAATCTTTCAGAAAGCTCAATAAATAGTCTTTTATCCATAGCCTTGAAATCTTTATCCTGAGGCTATGCTTTACTGATGGTGTCCTAGAACATTTTTAAATTTGAGATTCTTTACTGGAAGAGTCTAGGGATAAGAAACTATTTTGTTTTGAACCCAGCTGACTTGAATATCCTATACATTTTGCTTAAAATCTGAATAATTGTTTCTTTAGGATATCTTTCTCTCTACATATTTAAGTATAGACAGCTAGTAGAAGCATTTGGGACTTTTAACATTCTGCCTGGAAATCTTAGCTAGAACTGTGATCCCTTTCAATTTTCCATATTACTGCAGGCAACAGTCTGGTTGAACTTTCTGCTTCAATATAAGAAGTATTGCTTTCTTGCCAGCCTCAACAAATTATAGCCTCTCTTTCTTCCATCTTACATTAATATTCTCCAAGTTCTGTTCACTGCTAGGTTCTAAGACAAGGACATGTTTTAGGTGTGTCTTATTACTACAACCCACTTCTAAGTATAAATTTCTTTTCTAGTTATCTGATACCACATAATAGATTTGTAGGCTAATAAACTATTTCTTTTAAGGTGTTTAAACTTTGAAGACAGTTGATGGAGTCCCACAAGACTAACATTGAAACCACTGTGGTGTGGAAGAGTAGTTTGGAAAATATCATGTTATACCTAGATTCGTAGATAGAAAGTAAAGATTCCATTGTTTCCTATTAAATTGCCTTCTGTTCAGAATTATTATAGCTGAGGTTGAATGTGTGTAGGATGAACATTTTTTCCTCTTTATTTTCTCTTCTTTGCTTGAAATTTATCACAGAATTTCTCTTTAAGTACATTTTACAAAAATAAATGAACCGTTCGTTCCTCCCTGGTAAATAATTTATAGAAATGCTCTCGATGACATTTGATCAATAGAAAAAGATTTTAAAGAATATCTTTTCTAACATAATGGGTACATAACAGTCTAGAAGACCAAATGAGCTTCAGTTTTGAGAAGGTCTGTCTATTGAATTCTCTATTGCTCTTTATCTGATCATACATTCCCCATGTATTAAGCAGGGCAGGAAGACACCAGGTGACTATTAATGTAATTTCTGTAACTTATTTCTACTAATATTCAGTCTATGAGAGCATTGGAAATTTCATATTACCATAATATTTGAAATTACTTATTTTTCAACCATTAATTTTTTAGGATCAGTCAGAATTTAATAGATGGTATCTATAAATTAGTCTAGGGAGGTAGCAAAGGTATACTTTAGTGAAAAGATAAAAGTCAGAACGTGTTGACCTCCACAGCAATGAGGATGAACTGAAATAACCGACAAGAAAGTGAGATACAAGGAAACAAATGTATTGTCCAACCCACACGCACATGTGACCCAAAATGGTTTCGAATGTGGCCCAACACAGACTTGTAAACTTTCTTAAAATGTAAGATTTCTTTGTGATTTCTTTAGTTCATCAGTTATCGTTAGTGTTAGTATATTTTATGTATGGCCCAAGACTATTGTTCTTCTTCCAGTGCAGCCCAAAGAAACCAAACTATTGAATACCCCTGGTTTAGACTGAGCTGTCATCTGAATTAATAAGGGAAAGCAGATGATTTTAAAGAATTTGAATCATACTGAAAATTTACTAATTATTAGGAAAATTAAGTGTTCTTCTTTAGTGTAATAAAAGGAAATATCATAGTAGCTTTAGAGACTACAGATCAGAGTGTGGAGCTCCAGAGTTATCCCTAAAATTAGAGCTTCCTTTTTATGCATGAAAGTAGGAAGGATGTATAATTTTATTGTGAAAAAAATATGTCAATAAATTCCATTGGGGAATTGCTGCAAAAACAAAATGAATGCTGAACTCTGAAACGTTTGGTCACAGGAATGTAATAGTATTGTGAGCCTTGGGAACTCTTATAGCATGAGGTGAGATGCACCCTTGGCCCCAGACATTTGATCTATTTGCCCTTTTACAGAGACTGCAATTATACTGTAATACCAATCTGCTCTTAACTTACAATCACTGAGCACCTTCATTTGGGAGAAACTCATGTGACCTAAGGATGGACCTGTCAGACCTTCTGAGTCAAGAGCAAAAGGGGTAAAATATGCCACAGAGTTGTTTTGGTTCCATTTGAAATGCGTAAAGGTGTAGTGTGTGGGGAAAGGGATTGGTACATAATTTATATATCAATGTGGTCATAGTACTGTAGTAAGTGCAAAGGTATAGGATGCTACATAGGATAACCAGAAGCACAGGGACTCAGGGCTAGAAGCAACGGAGTTGTTAAAATTATAGGTCTAAATGGACAAGGACAAGGAAAAGGAATAGTCATCAAAACCCAGCAGGGGAGAAAATACAGTAGAGAAGGCAGTTTCCCAAGGATAGAAGCAGGCAATAAATTTTCTGACCGAATGCTCTTCCCTCCCTCCAGTTTTCTGCAAGGTTTTCTGTCTTTGTCAGGGTTCTCCAGAGAAACAGAACCAGCAGAATACAGGAAGTTATATACCTATGAAGAGATGTATCATAGAAACTGGGGCATGTGATTATGGAGGCTGAGAAGTCCCACAATCTGCCACTGACAAGCTGGAGAACCAGGAAAGGTTCTGAGAATCAGGGTCTGATGGACTAAGTCTCAGTCTGAGCCTGAAAGCCCATGAACCAGGAGCACTGATATCTGAGAACTGAAGAAGATAGTTAGTTGAAGAAGATAGAACAAATTCACCCTTCCTCCATGTTTTTGTTCAGCTCAGGCCCTTCAGGCATTAGAGCCCACTCATGTTAGTTGAAAGCAGATCTTTCTTGATGACCAAAATGCTAATTTCTTCCCTAAACACCCTCACAGACAGACCCAGAGATGATGCTGTGTCAGCTTTATGGGCATCCCTTAGCCCACTCAAGTTAATGCATTAAAATAACCATTTCACTGACCAACTCAAAGTTAGAGAACACAGGCATTCATGGCTATAAATCAGACAGCTCAGCCTCCTGGGGCAGAGAACAGGGTTGAGGAGTGATCTGGAGGCATCAAAAAAGACATCTGGCTTAATTCCTGTCTGCCTTTCTACGATCCTACACCTTCCACCAGTGATCCATTCTACATTCCCCATTATCTCTGGCAGCCGCAGTGTCAATCTTCTCTCAATTCCCTTCTCCATTGCCATGTACCTCCCCACTCTCTCTTTCCTTTAAGGTACCTCTTTCTAGGAGATGATGTGTGTAGAAAAGATATTTCTTAGCTAAGTGTATAAGCAAATCCTGACTATTAAAATCTTACTCAATTTGATTTAAAGTGTGCATTACCAGAAGGTTCTTAAGGTCAACAGGTTGATCAGTTGTTATTTCTGAGTAGGACAAGTTTTTCAGTTCTTTCATAGCTCTCCAAATACCTCCACCTATATTCATGCATTAATTTATTTAGCACTGAGCATCTACAAACATTTTAATATGTGCTGGAGATAATGAGATTTAAACATGGTGTGCACATTCCACTATCCTATAGTCCATCAAGAAAACAAGAAAGTAAAAAGAAAATTTTTAGCCTGGTGTAATAGGGATGTGCATGATATAGACATAAAGTACCTGAATCCCATTACAAGAAGGAGTGTGTGTTCATCAGTGAGGAGTGAAGTTGGCTCGGAACCTCCAGCTACAGAGACATTAGGGGCTGTTTCTGCTCAGTCTGAGGCCACCATACCCTTTCCAGGCAACCACCAGCCAGTACCTGAGCACAGAGCTGGGGGTAGGATGTTAGTGAGTAGTAGGTCTTCTATTTCTACCCAACATGGGATTCCTCTAATGTTTGTTTTGGAACTTTCATTTGAGTTAGCTGAGACTGTCAGATCTTCACCATCTGAGACTCTTTCTGCCCATTTTTCTTTTCTCTCTTTTATTTCCAGAGATTTACATTGTTGGCTAACAGTTTTATATCCTCAATCTTGCTTCCGCCTCCTGAAGCTTTCACAGGCTCCACTCTCTGATAAAATTCTGCACTCCTATTTTTATTTCAATATCATCTTCTCAGAAGATTTGAATGATTCTAGGGTTATGCATAGCTATAACATGCTATGAGAGCTCGAAGCACTAGTCCATGAGAATCTGATCATACTTGGAAGTGCCAGAATTGGTCACATATGTACATTTCTATTGTTTCACAGAAACACAGCATCTCAGATCCAGAAGAGGCCCTAGTTCTACCATATGCCTGATGCTTGAATTTCCTTGCCTGTTCAGAAGTCACCTATGATGGGCTCTTGTGATACCATCTTTCATCCTTAGGCGATTTAACTGATATAAAGTTCAAACTTCTATTGCCTGCTTGAGTGGGGTTTCAACAAATTATATCTAAATATCCCTCCTAGGACCGCAAGGGGTAAATCTTTCACATGACTGCTCCTACAGTTGTTTGAAGGCATCAATGATATTTACTCATAGGAGGCTTGGAGACTTACCAACCTTTGCTACAACAATATGCCTCGGGAGACAGTCTTGAGTACTGTGCCTACAATATATTTTGTTATTATTACATAATTAATTGATAATTGTACTTGAATTCTTTTTTCAATATCAAAGGCTCTCCCTTAGGCATCTCAAATTTATCTTAAGACTTTTTCAACTGTAAATTTAAGAACAAAATGAAAAACCTCTGACACCTCCAAGAGTATAAGAAAAGGAAGGTTTTAAGGCCTCCTTTTGCTCCGAAATATAAATATGTCAATGTGGCATAGGATTATTAGCTACCATTTATTGTGCACTTATAACGTACTTGGAACTATGCTAAATACATTACATATTACCTCATTTAATTTTCACTCTTATTTTGTGAGATGGAAGATATTTATTTATTTTTTATTTTAAGAAACTGAAGCCAGAGAAACAAAACAATTTGCTCAAGGTCATTCAGTCAGTTAATGAGGCAACAAGATTTGAAACCAAGTTTGTCTAATCTCAAAGTTCACACTTTTAACCATTATTTTATTACTGCCTTTACAGATGCTTGGCAACCTCATTAAAGCATTGACACATGTTGAATCTACTGTCCATTATATTTGCCTATTTCACATGATTCACATTGCCTCTTTATATTCACAGTGATTTTGTTTTTGTTAAATATAACTTACATGTTAGTGAGAAAAAATGATTGAATCCACTTAGCATCAGTACACCTGCTCTGATAACTTTAATTTACAGAATATCTTTTACCTTGCCTCTTCATGCAAAAACTGGAAAAAATAGTATTGGTACACACCTCTTGGCCTACTCAAGGGCTAAGGTATTCATCTGTTTTGTCCACTGATGTAACTCAAGCACCTAGTACAGTGTTTGGCTCACAGTAAGTACTCAACATGTGTCTATTACATTTGGATCATTCCCATAATTCAGCATATTGACATACTATGGATTGATTCTCTCTTGAAACTTATTTATCTTTGCTTCCAGTTCCATCTTACCAGAACGTGCCTTCTATATGTTAGTCTCGGTTACTTATAAAAATATAGTACTGGACAGATCTTATAAACAGAAATTTTTAGTAGAATAGACTCTCCCCTCTAGGCTTGACCCTGATTTTTTATCTAGATGTTTTTTTATTCATTTAGACTCCTGGAGATTTATAACTGACAAGGGTCTGATAAATCACCAATATCGTAAACCAAATCACCAAACAACTTTTAGCAAATGTTTCTCATCCCCTCACTGGCTCCCTCCTCATCATTCTCACCAGGTTTCCGAGTGTCAAACTGCATCTGGTGAAGACTGAAGACTTCTCTCCTGGGATGCCTTTGACCTCACTTGCCATTTGCAGTAAAGATTTATCAGCTCCAAATGGAAAGGAATGGGAATTGATTGTGAAGGCAAACATCAGGCTTTTATCCTGAAAGAAAAGTGAAACAGACCTAATTCCAAGAGAAAATGTTGCCCAAATGTTGTAAAGTACAAAGAAAAATACCCAGATTGTTTCCTTTTTATATTGCTCATTCCAAATCATTGATAAAACTGAAAATGTCTTTTACTTTTCCTATTTAACTGATAATATTACTGACTACACTAGTCACAAAAATCTAATAGCTTTTTAATATATCTCATTTAATATTATCTCATCATTAAAAGTTTTGGAAATGTTGGAAATGACACTAGAATCTCATTTAAAAAATGAATGCAGACACATTGTTAAATAAGATAAATTGACTACATGAATTTATCTTATCTTCAAACTTATTAAAATGTCACAAAATAATTTTAAAAATTAACTTCCCAGGAAAAAGACAATTAGACATGAGGTAAGAGCATTGGAAAATTTGAGTAATCTTTGGAAGACAGAGAGTGGAGAAAATAATCATGTGAAAATCACATAGCAGAAAAAGTTAGTCTATTTACTTGCCAAAGAATTCCAATGAGAGTCAAGTTATGAGTCCCTGAAAAAAAGAGGTGTGGAAGGGAATTGAACAAAATAGTAGCATTGGTTGAAAATTACTATGTAAAAGGCTGAGACAGTCAGAGTCCCCTCTGCAACCCAGGAAGCCAGTCAACTGTGATGCCATCCCCTAAAGTTAGAGCAAAATGTTTATAGAATTTGAATCAATCAGGCCCTGGATACTGGGAAATCAGGTTTTAGTTGGGTATAGATATGAGGAACTGGATTGGAAACCCAAGAAATTAGAAGTGAAGTTATTCCTGATTAGGTTGCCTGATAATTTGGTGTCTGATTGTTAAATCGACTCTCTGCTAAGGCCAGAATCAAGCCTAAGCTTTATTTCAAAAGGAGAGTATTTATCCTCAGAGAATGGCAGAAATATGCCCCCAGATTTGAAGGGTCTGCACTGTGATTCACAGAGAGGCCTGCTAAAAATCTCCAAACAGCATCTGTGTCTGACACTGACACTGACACTTCACACGTCATCAAATCTGATAGATAACATGATGCAGGTAGTAGTCTTCTCTTATTTGGGCCCCTATTCAAAAGTAGCTTCGGGGGTCACTTGGAAATGGACCAAAGTAGGACACCAATGAGGAATACGTTGCCTCCAAAATCCAAAGGGGCCCACTAGGAATTTTCCATTTTTTTTTCATAGGAGGGGCCAGATGTGACATGCTCTGTCCCAATTGGCACCTAGACGTTTAACTGGATGAATGTTCTCTGAAATTTTGTTGTGTTCATTGCCTAGACTCTGGCACACAAATATCTTTCCAATAAACCTAGAGTAGTTACTATTTCTTGTTCACTATGTCTAATCCACATAATATCATCAATGTAATGGACCAGTGTGATGTCTTGGGGAAGAGAACTATAGTCAAGACTGCTGAGGACTGGACTCAGTTATGCCACAGGGCTGGAGAGTTGCCATACCCGTGGGGTAAGACAACAAAGGTGGGTTCCTGGACTTGCCAGCTGAAAACAAACTACTCTGGTGATCTTTACTAACAAGTATCAGAAAAAAAAAAAAGAAGCAGAGAGAGAGAGTTATTTACTGAAGTGAGTTGACTTACAAGTTTATTGTAAATTGGCTTACAAGCCTGGCAAGGCAAGTCTGACATCTGTAGGGCAAGCCAGGAGGCTGGAAACACTTGGGCAGGATCTAAAGCTGCCATTCAAGGTGGAATTTCTCCTTACACAGGGAAATCTCCCTTTGGTTTTTAAGGTCTATAACTAATTAGGTGATGCCCATCCAGATTATCAAGGAATGCCCCTTTTACTTGAAGTCAACCAATTGTAAATGTGAATTATTTTTGTGAATTACCTTCACAGAAACACCTAAGTTGGTGTCTTATTGAGTAACAGTAGCTATAGCCTAGCTAAGTTGGCACATGAAACCAATAATCACAAGAAGTAAAGTGCATGATGATATTACAGAAAAGATGAGACAGTGGTGAATGGAGTTAAAGTAACCACACATCCCAGCATGTATTTGGATGTGGTAAACCTAAACATTGGAGTAAGTGAAGGATTCTTAAATTCTATTAATACACAGTAACCCTTAAGAGAACAGTTAAAGAAGGTATAACTCAGATGCTATAATATGCCATGGAACAAACACTTGTAAGGTCATAGCTCAAAGACATAAACCCACTTTTAAAAAGCTCAAATTTAGTCACAAGACAATAGAAAGTTTCCACTCCCACACACTTTATCAGCACCCCAACAACAAAGACGTGACATAACAATAGTGAGCTGCAGCTGAAAGAGATATAAGGCACAGAGTCTCTCTGAAAGTACTTAGGGATAACCAAAGTCAAGAGGAGAGACCAAAGCAAGCATCCACTAGAGGATTTGAAGCCTCTGGGAAGGATGGTTACAACAAACATTAAACACAGTTCAATTCTGTTTTTCTCAACATAAATCCTTCCACAAAAGACCTGTTTACCTCAGTTTCTATTCACCAGTACATAATATTTAAGTTTAAAAAGAATTACAAGGTATGTCAAAGGGTAAGACAAAATATGGACTAAAGAGAAAAATCAACCATCAGAACCAGAGTCAGATATGACACAGGTGTTAGAATTATCAGACAGAAAACCTAAAATAACTATAATTAATATGTTAAGAGCTCTAATGTAAAAGTAGATACCAAGGAAGAGCATATGGTTACTGTAAGCAAAGAGATGGAAATTCTAAAAAAGAACCAAAAGAAAATTATTGTAATAAAAAATATAGCAACAGAAATAAAGAATGCCTTCACAGAGCTCACCAATAAATGGGACATAGCTAAAGAAAATACCAATTAGCTTGACGGTGGGTCAATAGAAACTTCTCCAACTAAATACAAGAAAAAAGAATGAAGTGAACAAACAGAAAAAAAAATCCAAGAAATGTGACGATCTCAAAAGGTGTAACACATGTATAACTGGAATACCACAAAGAATGCAAGAGAGAATATAACAGAAAAAAATTGTTAAAGTATAACAGCTGACAACTTTCCAAAACTAATGCAGACACCAAAGCACAGATTCTAAACACACAACACACACACACACACACACACACACACACATACACAGAGCAAATGCTCTAGGCATATCATATCCAAACTGCACTAAACCAAAGACAAAAAGAACATCTTGAAAGGAGTCATAAACAACAACAAAAAATACTTCCTGTAACTGCAGAGTGGCAAAGATAAGAACATAACAGCCTTCTCATCAGAAACCATGCAAGTGAACAAGTGAAAGGCATTCTATTTCTTCTACCTGGAACACTTCTACCTCTTATCCATAGCCTCAGTCCTTACTCACTCTTGTCTCCATTGGATAGTTGCTTCAATATCACAGTATTAATGAGTCCTTCCATGACAATTCCACTTAAAAATACAACCTTTGGAAATGCCTCCTGGAGGAGAACAAGATGGTGAAATGGAAGGCTCCACTGATTGTCCCCTCCACAGGAACACCATACTTAAAGACTATCTATACCAAAAAAAAAAAAAAAAAACACCTTCATAAGAACCCAAAATTACTCATAGTACCTGGTTTTGATTTCATATTGCTGAAAAAGGCACTGAAAAGCATAGGAAAGACAGCCATAAAGCACCAATGCCACCCCTACCCCGATCATTCCATAGCAGCTATGTAGTGTTGGGGAGAATCTATGCACTTGAGTCAGGAAGAGTGCAGCAATTGAGAAACTTTGCATAGCCCTATCACAGCAGAATGTAAACCTGGGCTGAACTTACCTGACACCCACTTGCAGAGGAAGCATCTAGACAATCCCTAGCCACAGAGGATTCACCCATTACATTGGTTGGAGCTTGAGTTCATGCAAGCCTCACCACTGTGGGCTGAAGTGCTCTGGAATCCTAAATAAAATTGAAAGGCCACAAGGACTGCAACTTGGACTTGGGAGGCATGTGACTTACTATAACACCAGCTAGGGCAGCTAAGGGAGAGCTTGTGCCACTCCACCTCCAATTCCAGGCAGCACAGCTCACAGCTCCAAAACATACTCTTTCTTCCACTTGAGCGAGAAGAGGGAAAAGTAAGGAGGACTTTTGATTTGTATCTTGGATGCCAGCTCAGCTACAGTAGGATAGGACACTGATTAGAGTAATGAGGCCCCCATTCTATGCCCTTGCCCCCAGATTACATTTTTAGACACACCCTGGACAAAAAGAGAACCCAGTACCTTGCAAGGAAGGTTCCAGTCCTGGCAGAATCCATCACTTGCTGACTAAAGAGCCCTTGGGTCCTGAATAACTAGCAGCAATCCCCAGGGGTACACCACAGACCTTGAGTGAGACTCTGAGATGTGCTGACTTCAAGTGGGATCTAGTGTATTCCCAGCTATGGCAGCTACAGTGAAAGACTCCTTCTGCTTGAGACAGGCAAAGGGAAAAGTAAACTAATCCCATTTATAATAGCTACAAATAAAATAAAATACCTAGGAATTAACCAATGATGTGAACGATCTTCTCAATGTAAACTATGAAACATTAGAATTTAAAGAGGACACCAAACAATAAAAAGATATTCCATGTTCATTTGGAATAATCAGTATTATTAAAATGTCCATACTACCCAAAGAAGTCTACAGATTTAATGCAATTCTTACCAAAATACCAATACATTCTTCACAGAAATAGAGGAAAGAAGAACCTAAAATGTTTGCGAAATCACAAAAGACACAGAATATCCAAAGCTATGCTGAGCAAAAAGAACAAAGCTGGAGGAATCACATTCCCTAACTTCAAATTATACTACAAAGCTATAGTAACCAAAATGCATAGTGCTGGCATAAAAACAGACACATAGGCCAATGTAACAGAATAGAGAACTCAGAAAAATTTCCATGCATCTTCCTCATTTTGAGGAAAGGTGAAAAGCACAAAAAATAAACAACCTCCTCAATAAATGGTGCTGGAAAAACTGTATATCCATATGCAGAACAATTAAACTAGACCCTTATCTCTTGCCATATAAAAAAATCAAATAAAAATGGATTAAAGACTTAAATCTAAGACCTCAAAGTATGAAACTACAAAAACAAAATGTTGGAGAAATTCTTCAGAACACTGGAATAGGCAAACATTAGTCAAGTAATACCCCACAAGCACAGGTAACTAAAGCAACAATCAACAAATGGAATCATATCAAGTTAAAAAGCTTAGTCACAGCAAAAGAAGCAATCAACAAAGTGAAAAGACAAGACACAGAATGGGAGAAAATATTTGCAAACTTCCCATCTGACAAGGGATTAATAACTACAATATATAAAGAGCTCAAACAATTCTATAGGAAAAAATCTAATAATCCTATTTAAAAATGGGCAAAAGATCTGAATTGAAATTTCTCAAGACATACAAATGGCTAACAGTATATGAAAAAAACTCAACAGTGTTAATCAAAGAAATGCAAATCAAAACTACAATGAGATACCATCTCACTGCAGTTAAAGTGGCTTTTATGCAAAAGGCAGGCAATAACAAACATTGATGAGGATAAGATATGGAGAAAGAGGAACCTTCATTCTCTGTTGGTGATAATGTAAATTAGTACAACCACTATGGAGAACAGTGGGAAGGTTCCTAAAAATACTAAAAATGGAGCTACCATATGAACAAGAAACCTGACTTGTTATGTATCCAAATGTATATATCCAAGGCATATATCCAAAAGAAAGGAAATCAGTGTATCGAAGAGACACTCCCATGTTTATTGCAGGGCTATTCACAATATGCAAGATTTGAAAGCAACCCATATGTTCAAGAACAGATTAATAGATAAAGAAAATGTGGTACATATACACAATGGAGTACTATTCAGCCATAAAAAAACAATGAGAGTCTGTCATTTGCAACAACATGAATGGAACTGGAGGAAACTATGTTAAGTGAAATAAGCCAGGCACAGAAAAACTCTGGATGTTCTCATTTATTTGTGGGAGCTAAAAATTAAAACAATTGAACTTGTGGAGAATGGTTACCAGAGGCTGAGAAGGGTAGCTGGGGGATGAGGGTAGGAAGTGGGGATGGTTAGGGGATACAAAAAATAGTTAGAAAGAATGAGACCCAGCATTTCCTAGCACAACAGGGTGACTATAGTCAAAAATAATTTAATTGTACATTTAAAAATAACTAAAAGAATATAATTCGATTGTTTGTTACACAAAGGATAAATGCTTGAGGGGATGGATACCCTATTTATCTTGATGTGATTGTTACATATTACATGGCTTTATCAAAATATCCCACATACCCTGTAAATATATATATCTACTATGTACCCATACAAATTAAAATTTAGTAATACAAAAACCAACACTTTAATCTCTCCCTGATCTAAGCTCAAGCACTCTGTGTTTCCTTTCCAAGGTATAATTTCTCATTTGAATTCATCGCTTATCATTTACTATATTTCATTTACTATATTGTTTATTGTCTTTGTCACTAAATTGAAGTTCCATAAGAACAAGGATTTTTGTGTTTTTTCACTGCCATAGACTGTAAGATCACCTGGCCCACAGTGTTTACATTTATTACATAAATTAATCAATTGGCACAGTCTGAAATAAAATAATTACATACTCAATACTAACAACAACAATTATAATAGCAATTATTTATTGAGTATTTAGCATGTGCCAGTTTCATGTGCTAATAATTTTAAAATATATTTGATCATTCAATTCTGAAAATACCACAATTAGGTAGGGTCAGGCTGGGTGGGTCCTCTCTGTTCAATGGGCCAGATAAATTCTATGACACTTAGCATGTGTTTGGGAACAGGCCTTGTGAGAGAAAAGTTACTTCCCATAACAAAGAGTCACCAGGCAGAGATCCTATGGGTCCATCTTTCCATTCCCTCATGTCACAACCGGGAAGTCTGCACTAGGTTCTAAAGTGGTAAAGCCCTACCACTACCACCATTGGGTGTTTTCCTTTTAAAAATATGAGGAAGAAGCCACAGCAGTGCTGAAACACACAAGAGTGTTTGGTGCTTGAAAATCTGGATTTAGAATGCCAACACTTTACAGAGTTTTCTCTGTAAAAAGCCAACTGCCCACTAGCAGAAGATTTTGAGACAACTAGAGAACTTGTAGTTATAGACTATCATAGATCTCCCTGACAGGGAAAAATACCTGGAGAAGTTGAGCTTCAGTACCATTCCACTGGTTGGGAAAAAAATATCCATACTTCAGTCCTATGTGCAGATTTATGAAGATGTGTGGTCCTGTGAACAGAGAAGTCAAATTGCAATGCATTTGCGACAAGATCCTCAGAATGTCCACAGCAAACTCTGAAGCTGGGAGGGCCTGAAATTGAAGTTGGATCTGGGTTTATTACTCTCAAAGTAACCAGTCATTGGATGCAGGGTGCCCCAGCAAAAGGCATAGATTTGAACAAGAAAGCTCTCTGGATAGAGGGCAATTCACAGAGAAAAGCTGATCTGAGAATTGTCAGCAACCGAACTTGCAGCTAAAGAAATAAATGCCTTAGTTATAAAGATGGGGGAACTGGCCAATGTACCATATAGCATGGACTAGAGTCTCTGTTACTCTTCTTAATCAAAATGTGTCCCTAGGATTTATTATTTTAATAACCTATGGTTGTTAATTCTCTAATCCCTTGATGCAATACTTAAAATCTAATCCCTTGATGAACACTTAAAATGCTGTACAACTGTAAAGGCAATTGCACAGAAACAGAAAACACTTTTAAAGGTCTGTTTTTACTGAACAATAAATAATAAAATCTCTTGGGAATATTTCTGTAATACAATGCTCCCCAAAAGTTGAAGCACACAAAATTTTATTGAAAATTGTAAATATTTGGAACTGAAAAGCAATACTACAAAGTCAAAAGTGATACATAAATAGTAATTTATTCATTGCTTAAGGTAGAGAGTAAATTATTATAATCTATTTGGTTAATTTTTCATCACAAAATGATAACTGAGAAAATTGCTATTAAGCAATCTCTTCAGTTACAGAAATGAAATTATTGCCGGGTGATAAATTTGTGCAGGCGAGAATCTTAAGCAGAACACTGTAGGAACTGAGCCATTGAACTATATATCAAAATGACTGAATTCTTACAGTAATCAAGCATGTGGCGCTGCTTATCATTACTTCACTGCTACTAATTCACAGAACACCAAATTATACTTGTATGCTATTACCTTTAGTGACATTAAGCAAGTGACTTAATTCTCTCCCCACTGCCTCAGTTTCTTCACCTATATCATGGAGATAATAATACCAATCTCTCTTCCTCTATTGGACTATCAATACGAGATCATAAATGTAAAGACTGAATGTCTGCTAACAATAAAGAAATGTAAAATGACAGTAGGAGTACTATTTTAAGTACTTATAATGTTAATAGCAGGAAAACTTTGTGTATTACAAAGCTAGGAACTAATTTTTCAGTTAAGAAACATTTGAGTCATATTTGATGTTGGGTGAATTATTTTACCTTTTCTTCATAAGTAAAATGAAGAGGAATATCTACATCACAAAACTATGATGAAAAGATAATACCAGTGAGAAGCACTTTCTCATCTAAAAATAATGCACAGGTGTCATGAGATCATCACCATCACTTTCTATCACACTATCACACAATCACCATCATTATCACCAGCCTTGATATTATCAAGATGAATTTTAAACATGTAGGACAAGATCTCAAAGCCAGTGATCTTATTCAAATTTTAAGTTAATTACCAATACCATATTTAAAGTAATTAAAAGTTTCAAGATATGAACATAAAAATGTTGATAAATACACGTCAGTAGACTTTATCCTTTGTAACCTCTTTACCATCTAAGAGAGCGTCTAGTTTTTTATCTTTAAAAAGAGACTAACCTTGGTGTCAATGATATTCCTGTTACCACTTCAACGAGATTTCTCAAGATTCTCAGAAATTTTTCTCAACATTTGATGGGCCAAAATATTTCTTAGAAACAAGCTTTGGGTCCTTATCTCAAATGAAAGTCATAAACACATTGGTCCCAGTACTTCTGAGAGTTCCTGTATCCAAAAGATGATCAATCTCCTTCAACTATACCTGGTAGCAAGTTTCCAACGTGGCTCTCATTGCAAATGCTGTATTGAATTCGCATTATAGGTTGGTGCAAAACTAATTATGGTTTCTGCTAATTTTTTTAAAAGGCAAAAGGCAAAAATTGCAATAACTTTTGCACCAACTTTTTTTTTTCCTATGGCCAGGTGTGGTGGCTCACGCCTGTAATCCCAGAATTTTGGGAGGCAAGGCAGGCAGATTATTTGAGGCCATAATTCCAAACCAGACTGGCCAACATGAGGAAACCCTGTCTCTACCATAAATACAAAAAAATTAGCTGGGTATGGTGGTGCACGCCTACAATCCTGGCTACTCAGGAGGCTGAGGCACGAGAATCTCTTGAACCCGAGAGGTGGAAGTTGCGGTGACCCAAGAAGCCAGTACACTCCAGGCAGGATGACAGAGTGGGAAAGAAAAGAAAGAAAAGAAAGGAAGGAAGGAAGGAAAGGAGGGAGGGAAGGAGGGAGGGAGGGAGGGAAAGGAAAGGAAGGGAGGAAGGGAGGGATATCCTTAAACTTGAATTTAATGTCGGACATTAAAAAAAGGTAATCAAATAAGTATGAGAACAATAATGAAATCAAAACAGTTAAGGAAAAGTAGTGAAGTTGAAGACAGGCAAAGAAGCATTTCTATGATTTTATATATATATATATATTTACAAAATAACATTTATATAATTTCTGTTCCAGAAGAAAGAAAACAAAACAAAGGAACAGAATTAACCTTTGAAATTATAGGTTTAGACATATTTCCAGAAATAAGAGACCTGTATCTACATATTGAAGGGAAACATCTGATTCCTGAGAAAATAAAAAGTTGGGTCCCCCAAATTAACCTAAATTAAATGTAATCCCAGGCAGATATAAATCTGGATCTTTTGTAGTAATTTATTAAACTCTTGCTAACATTTATATGGAAGGTAAAAGATCACTGGAGCACTGATTAACCTCTGAAAATAAAAGCAAATGTCAGGGACTGAACCTGGCAGATATCAGTTTATATTACAAAAACACAGTAATACAAAACTATACGGTACTTTGGGGGAAAAACAGACAAATATCCCAATGGAGCATCATACCTTTCAAAACAGTAGGTGAATCTAATACATGAAAAGTATAACATCTCAATCAGCAAAGAAATAAATGAGCTTGAGCAACTTATACGTGCTGAGAATATAGGTTCCTTCCATAGAAAAAAACAAAAATGCATCCAAGAAAATCTAGGCAGAACCATTCAGGACATAGGCATAGGCAAGGACTTCATGGCCAAAACACCAAAAGCATTGTTCAGTGTCCCTTTGAAATATTTCTGTCATTGTGTGTTTGTGCATGTGTGTGCATGTGTGTGTGTGTGCACTTCTTTATTTTCTGGCACTGCAAATGGCTTCATGTTCTTCTTGTATATTCCTGCTCAGTGTTAGAATCAGCCATTTATCCAAGGAGCTTCAGTTCCTTTTATCAGAGAATGATTATGAAATCCAAGATCTGGATAATAGGTGCACTTGCTCCTACTGCAGTACTTCTAGATCCTCTTAGTAAATGGAAATAGAAGTATGTATACTAAATCAGGTGTCTATACGCGTCTATAATTATTGTAATGTGTTTTTATTTATATGTACATTAAGGTAAACATGAATTCATATTGATGCCTCCAACTATATAGTTCAGCAGAATATGGTTCATTCTGCCCCTACCTTCTGTTTATCTGTAACTTCTCTCTTCAACAGTGACAAATCTGGCTTTCACTTTCTTCCATCCATTTACTTACTCAATTTCAGCATAATGAGCAGTCGTTTCAGAATTGTGAGCCTATACCTCCATGGAGAACAACTTTACCACCTAGAATGCAGCCATCATGTACAAGCCCTTTTTTTGTTAGTCTTACTGTCTTCAATCAATTCCAAAATTGTGTAGGGCAGCCCCTTTTACTCTACCTCTTTCAATGAGAATATGGCATACATTTATAATACAATTAGATTCTTCTGTCAGAGTCTGCATTCCAATCTGGAATTTTTTTTTTTAAATTTGCATGCATTAGGTTTACTCTTTTTGCTGCAAAGTCTGTGAATTCTGACAAATGCATAGTGTTGTGTATCCACCACTACAGTGTCATACAGAATAGCTTTACTCCCCTAAAAATATCCTCTGTAGTTCATCTATTCAACCTCCCTCCCTCCTCAAACCCCTGGCAACTGTTACTCTGTTCTCCAACTTTGCAGTTCTGCCTTTAAAAAAAAAAAGTTACATAAAGAGAATCAAACACTATGTAAACTTTTCAAGATAAATCCTTTCATTAAGCAAAATTCATTTGTGACTCATCCACATCTTTATAAGCCTGATAGGTAACTCCTTTTATATGGCTGAATAGTATTCCAACATGCAGATAGACTATAGGATTTTTGTTCATTCACCTATTAAAAGAGTCTGTCTTAGTTTGTTTGTGCTGCTACAACAAAACACCTGAGAATGAGTAATTTATAAAGAAAAGAAATTTCTCATATTTCTAGAGGCTGGGAAGTCCAAGATCAAAGAACCAGCATGTTCCGATGTGTGGTGACAGCTGCTCTCTGCTCCTAATATGTGTCCTATGGAGGAAAGGAAGACTGTGTCTTCACATGGCAGAAGGCAGGAGGGCAAGAGGGCCAAATGCTACCTGGAGCCTCTTTTATAAGGGCCTTCATCTCATTCATGAGGGAGGAGCCCTTGTGGCCTAATCATCTCTTAGATCCACCTCTTAAAACTATTTGATATAGTTTGGCTCTGTGTCCCCACCCAAATCTCATATTGAATCGTAATCCCCAATGTTGGGGGAGGGACCTGGTAGGAGGTGAATGGATCATGAGGCGGATTTCCTCCTTGCTATTCTCATGATAGTGAGTGAGTTCTCACAAAAGCTAGTTGTTTAAAAGTGTGTAGCACTTTCCCCTTCACTCTCTTCCTCCTGTTCCTACATGTGAAGATGTGTTTTCTTCCCCTTCACCTTCCATCATGATTGCAAGTTTCCTGAGGCCTCCCAGCCACGCTCCCTGTACAGCCTGCAGAACTGTGAGTCAATTAAACCTCTGTTCTTCATAAATTACTCAGTCTCAGGAAGTTCTTTATAGCAATGTGAGAACAGAATAATACACTATCACACTGGCAACACTTGAATGTTGGAGGAGACACATTCAAACCATAGCCAGCATCTTAGTTGCTTCTAGTTTAGGGTGATTATGAATAAAGCGGCCATGAACATTAAAAACACAGTTTTTCATATTAGTTGGATAAATACCTAGAAGTGAAATTATAGGATTATATGATAAGATAAAGTTAGGCTACATAAGAAACTTTCAGATCACCTTCCAAAGTGGCTGTGCCATTTTCCATTCCCACCAGCAATGAACAAAAGCTTCTATTGCTCTGCATTGTCACCAGCAACTGGTGTTTCCAGTTTGGGATTTTAGCCATTCTAATTTGTGTGTAGTGACAGTTTCTCATCCTGTTGATTCTGTTTCCTGAAGAACCATGACCTATATGTGTCATATCTGAGTCTTGTTCTAATACTTTCTTTGCCCCTTCAGACTGTGTTTCTTCTTGCCTTTGATATGCCTTGTAATTTTTTTGTTGTTGTTGTTGAAATACAGACATATTGTATTGGGTCATAATAATTGAGATAAATAGAATTTTTATGTGAGGATTGGTTAGGCTGGTGGAAGTTGGACTGGGTTTAAAGTTTATTGAAACTACAGGTACCAGCCATTTCAAAGTCCTCAAGTGCTCTTATTTTTGTCTCTGCTTTTGGCTTTGCAACTTCCTCGTCTCCTGCTTCTCTCAGGGAATCTGTGTCTTGCAGTTCTTCTGGCTGTAAGCTGTTCTTATATTGGAGGCTTGTTGGGGTGGAGGCGGGTGTGGGGGAAAAGTATGAAGGTGAGGTTGAGGAGTCTTACCTGACTATAAGAATGCTGTGTCTTACGGCTGTGTCCTTCACATGTGTTTCTGTTCCTTCTCCAGGGGTATAGCTCATTTCTAATTTCTTTTTTAGATATAACCTTTCCAACAAATTTTTTGTAAACCATTTCCTTTATTGACTGTGTTCCCCTTTACCCCTTTGGTAAGACTGACTGGAGTGGGGTGAAATGTCTTTACTCAGCTGAGGTAAAGCTTTAGAATCACTCTGTGATTAATGCCTTCCCCTGCAGTCAGTGCCTTTGTTAGGTGAACCATCTGGAAATGTTTAACGATGGCTTCTCATTCCTTCTTCTCTGAGGGCCACAATGGGATATTGCTCAGATAGTCACCATGAGAACCTGGTGGAGCTCCTCCAGGGAAAGTCTGTACACCTGTGGGGCTCCCCTATGTCTGTAGCCCTTAGGAGTTTCTCATACTGACGCTACTCCATGCTTGGTCTTCAACTGTTTGTCAGAGTTAATGTTTAAGTGTTTTCTTACTGATTTATGGAGTCCAGTGGCTTCTGCCCCAGGTAAGAAAATCTTGGATGCTGTGTCTCTCTGAATGACCTGTCATTCCAGATTACAAGGTGGCAATTTACCCTGTTTATTTATTTCTCTGTTGACTTCATTTTTCCCAGCTTATACTGATTGAAAGGACAGGAGTTGACTATTTCCAAGTTCTTCATATTTTGGAACTGAAACTAAAGTCTCCTTATTTATTAATTTTATTATTCCTATTTTACAGATGAGAGAGTTGAACTTGTGCATTTTTATACAGCAAATAAGTAGTCAATCATTGATTAGCCAGGTCTTCTGATGACACATCTGTATAGTCTCCAACTCCCAGCCTTGATTTAAATGACGTGTGTCTGAATTCCTCTAGGCTTTAGGCTTCTGTCTGAATTCCTCCTATCTATGACATTATATGACTTACCAAGCATCTGCTATTATAAATCATATCCCATGTGACTTAGGGAGATTCTAAAGAAATAGAAAATAAAGTTCTGCTCTCAATAATCACACTAATTGGGAGACCAAGTATACATCGGGCAATTTAAAAACCAGTACAAAGGCACATACATGCAAGTCTAGAGTCATTAGTATTCCATATCATCTCCTGAGACCCTATGGGACCTGCCAACATATTGTCAGGAGTCCACAAGTTTGCAACAATAGTTTTTAATTAAGTAAATTTATTTGTGATAATATTTTTTAAATGCACTGTAATCAAATTTTAGTTCCAGTATTTCTGTTTGATTTGTTTTTATGAATGTGTTGGAGTCAAATGATCATGCAGAGTGATAGCGTTTAATTGTTAACATGTTGCAGAACATGTCTGTCCACCCTGGAGTCATCATACTGTAACATCAAAGTGACATAATAATTCTTCATTTGCCATGGAACTTATGAACTTATTTTACTTGATATAAAGGTGACAGAAATGAGGGCGATAATTCACAACTGAAAGACATTTTTTACAGTAAGACTTAATTTTATAAATTATTTAGTAAATCAAAATTTCAATTTGACATCACAGAAAGCACATAACATGTCAGAAAAATATATTACTTTACTAGTTGAGAGATAATGAGAAAAGGACAAAGGACTTAATATGTAAATAATGCATCCTCTCAAAGTGGGAGCCAAATGGCATGCCACTGCACTGTACAAATGAAAATTGTGCAGCCATTTGAATAGAAAAATATGGTGAGAGAATTCAGTCCTCCCACAGTTTATTGCAGTATAGATATCCTAAACTAATGAAAACTTGCACCACAGCAATCGGTATTATATTCACAGTGTGGGCCAACATATTGTTCTGTTCATATGTACATACAATCGAAAAAGCAAATAATATACTGGCAAATATACAATAAATAGTTTGTCATTATATACTTGATTTTCTAGCATCGTATTTAAGAGTGTGCAGCAGACACAGTGTTCTGCTCAGGTTCCCTGAGATTCCTCTCAGTGTTTCTGGGTACGACTTCCCCTGGCTTCTGTGTACTCTTTCATTAAGAAATGGCACTTTTAACTGTCTTAACGGAACTGTTGTTTGGCTAATGAAACTGCTTTGTCTACAGCTGCAGGGAACCACAAATGCCTTGGAGTGTGTATGCCCTAGGCATCCTTAGGCAATGTTGGAGTGATTCCATGAAAATGAAAGCCCAGCTTTCTGACTTTAATGCTGGACAAACCCTGAGGTGTACCTTACATTTCAGAGCTCCCTTTAGGATCAGGCTAAGTCTAGAGCTTCTAATAAAATCAAGCCTTTGCTTGGATTCTTTTTTTCCCCATATTGCTTCTACCATTCTTTTCTTAGTTATCCTGAGAAAACCTCTCAAATACATCACTTTCATGAGAAGCTTATTCTCAAAGCATGTTACTAAGGTCCCAAACTAAGAAAAATGCACGATTTTAATGGTTGTACTTTCAAAATGAAGGAACTTTGCAACAATATTTAGTAAGCTCATTTTTAAAAACTAAAAAATTAAAATGTAATAAATAAAATTCAAACGAATCATTTTCTCAATAAAAAATAAAATCAAGTCCACAAGAACTAAATGAAGTCTAATAATTTCTCTACTTAAAGCCAGCATCACCAATATTGTCTTATCAAAGGAACCTCACTTTAAATCAAGTTAGTTAATTTTAACTGTATTAAGTTTTTAAGGTGTTTTGTTTCATTTTAAAATTTGTTTTTATTTCAAACATTTGTGAATGCTATATGTACACACAGTTTTCTTATGCATATTTAAATTACATAGAAAACAATTTTTAAGTAAACAATAATGAGTCCACCAAAATAGCTTTTACATCAAAACAATGGTCTTCAAACTTTTTCTATAAAGGTCTAGATTGTGAATATTTGACTTGCAGCCCATAGGGTCCTTGTTAAAACCACTTGACTTTGTTGTTACAGCATGAAAGAAGCTATAGATAATGCATAAATAAATGACCATGGTTATTCCCATAAAACTTTATTAAAGCGGACAGCAGGCCTCTTGTGATATACAGGCTATAGTTTGTCAACTCCTGCTTTAAAAGTAAACCAAACACGCTTTTCAAAAAAATAAAAAATAAAATAAGCCATACTGGAATGATATTAGCAAATTGGCAGAGTAGCAACTTCAAGTTCCTGCCCCGCTTCCAGAAACATTTTAATAAAACAGAAACCCTCAAAATCAGCATTGTCAGAACACTCTCAAAATATTATAACAACTGAGAGAATGCTGAATCAGGAAAAGAAAACATGAAAATGATAGAAAAGCTTTGTAGCATTTTTCTCTTTATCTTACCCCATGCACTAGTCAAATCTGTAGCAGTGTTAAAGATGGCAGCCTCTGCTAGGCTAACCAACCACTCATAGTGAGCTATGGTAAGATACAGATGAAATGTACAAGGCCAGGCACAGTGGCTCATGCCTATAATTCTAGTACTTAGAAAAGCCAAGGAGAGTGATCACTTGAGCCCAGGAGTTTGAGACCAGTCTAGGCAACATAGTGATAGCCCATCTCTACACACACACACACACACACACACACACACACACAATTTATCCAGGTGTGGTGGTACACACTTATAGCCCAGCTGCTGAGGTGGGAGGATTACCTAAGCTCAGGAGTTGAGGCTGCAGTGACCCATGCACCACTGCACTCCAGCCTGGGTGACAGAGACTCTGTCTCAAAAACAAAACAAAACAAAACAAAACAAACAAGCAAAAAACAGAAGGAAAGAAAGGAAAAAAGAAACATGTAATAGACTGCCTAAGGCCTCAGAAGAAAAGCTGGAGAGAGTTTATTTAGCAAATTAGTAATTAAAAGGCAGCCCTTTATACAGGGGAATATAGAAAGCCACATACATGCCCAAAGCAAGATGCATGTCTAGAAAGACCTCAGAAGATCCTAATATTTTATCTTTGACTGATCTTTATGTTCAGTGCAAGACCAGTCTAACCATTGAAGGGGTAACTTGATACATAGCTAAACTGCAAAGATGACAAGAGGTGTTTGTTTTTCTTAAACACTTGCCATTCAAGAAAATCACTGTCAACTTGTTAGCTGAACACTACACATACACACATATATATATTTATATATATGCGTGTGTTTACACATGTATCTGTGTGTATGTATATACATTATATGTGTGTATACATATGTGTGTGTATATATGTATATATAACATATATATATGATTTTAGCTGGGTGACTCAAGGAACAGAAACTTCAGTAACCACAAACAAGAAATACAGTTTTTCCAAAAGTGTTTTGGAAAGGTCATTAAACAAATTTAACCTTTAGCCATCACAAATGAGCCATCTCTGGAAAAGAGGGAAAGCTCGATTTCCAGAGTTACTATATTACAGTAGTAAAATGTTCAGATTTCAATGAACAATCATAAAGCATACAAAGAAACAAGAACATATGGCCTATTGTAAAAACAAAATAAGTTAAATAAGTTGACAGAAACTATCCCTGAGGAAGCCCAACAATTGGAGTTACTAGACAATGACTTTATTTTATTGATTTATTTTTTGAGACAGAGTCTTGCTCTGTTGCCCAGGCTGGAGTACAGTGGTGTGATCTTGGCTCACTGCAGCCTCGATCTTTTGGGTTCAAGCAATTCTCCTGCCTTAGCTCCTGAGTAGCTGGTACTACTGGCATGCATCACCACACCTGGCTAATTTTTGTATTTTTAGTAGAGATGGGGTTTCACCATGTTGAACAGGCTGGTCTCAACCTCTTGACCTCAAGTGATCAGCCTCCCAAAGTGCTGAGATTATAGGTGTGAGCTACCGTGCCTGACTGACAATGACTTTAAAAGAACTGTCATAATATACTCAAAGAGTTAAGGGGAACATTGGACAAAGAGGTACAAAGAATAAGGAAAACAATGTATGAGCAGATGAGGATGTCAATAAAGAGAAAATATTCTTAAAAAACAAAAGCTATTGAACTAAAATATATAATAACTGAAATGAAAAATTTACTGGAGGAAATCAACAGTTGATTTGGGCATGAAAAAAAAGAAATCAGTGAACTTGAAGATAGGACAATTGAAATTATTGAGTCTGAAAAGCAGAGAGGAAAGAGGATGAAGAAAAGTAAGCAGAGCCTAAGGTATCTGTGGACTAGTTCAAATAGACCAATTGAACTTGTGTGAATTCCAGAAAAAGAAGAGAAAGAGACACGGATACAAACGTATTTGAAAAATAATCATTCAAAAACTGCCCCAATTTGATGAATTACATAAATCTATGCATCGAGGAAGTTCGATGAACTCCAAGCAGGATAAACTCAAAGAGATACACATAAAAACACTCAGTCAAGCTACCAAAGCCAAAGCCAAAAAGAAAATGTTGAAAGCAAAAAAGAGAAATGACTTGTTATATGCAAGGTATTCTCAACAATCTTATCAGTAAATGAATCTTCAGAAATAATGGAGACGAGAAAGAAGAGAAAAGATGTATTTAAAGAGCAGAATTACATATTTAGCAGCAAGGGGATGGAATGACATATTTAAACAACTGATACATTTACATGACATATTTAAAATGATATATTTTTGTTAAAATTAGTCTAGAAAAGAAATTGAAGACCTCCAAATGGGGAAGGATAAAATAAAACTATCTATTCATAGGTGACATGATCCTAACATGAATAATTCCAAAAGAATTTTAAAAAATAGGCTACAAATGAGCTCAGTAAATTTGCAGAGTATAAGATCAAATACACAAAATTCAGTTGTATTTCTATATACCAGCAAATAATCACATTTACAATAGGATCTAAAAGAGTAAAATATCTACAATTCAATCCCATTGAATTGTACATTTAAGCATGGATAAAATGATAAATTAAAAGTAACATATTTCACCACAATAACAGTGTTTTTTCTTAAAGATGTAAACATCACTCAAGTTTAAAGATGTCATTCTATTTCACATTAAACTGGAGGGTGACTTCAAAAACTACTTTTCTTTATGTTTTTTATTGGTACTCTGTGAGCACACAGCTAAAACATGTGAGGTCTGGTCTGATAAATATTATTCTACTTTTCAAAGTCAAATCACTATTTTTTTCCTTTTGTGAGAGAAATACATTATTCAGGCCTTGGCAGAGATCATACATCTCGAATTTAGCCTTAACTTAGGCCTTGTCTAGTTCCCTGCTACACTAAGGTACAGGAGAAAGTGAAATACTTTTCTGTGGTTTGTTTTTGACTTCTCAAGATGGAAAGTAACTTGGAACATCACATTTACATATAGATTATTTGCTTTGTATGTACAATTCCCCCTGTCATTTGACCTGTCCTACCTTATTCCCTGAAACACCAACTGTATACATCAAGTGGTTGAAACTCGCTGCCTTCCCAACCTTAGATAATTTGCTCTAGAGATAGCCACCTGGTCCAATGAGCCTAACCATTCCAATTTTGAACTAATAGGCTGTAGATATTTGATCTTGAAGGCTGGAAGTAAAAGATTGAGTAGACCCAAAAGCAAAGGGTTCTGTTTTAAACCACAAACAAATGAAAGTGAGCAAATCTGCAGAGAGAAGCTGAGAGGAAACACAAGCAGCCCTGAGAAATGGGAAGAGCCCCCTCACTCCTGACAGGTCTCCAACACCCCACAAAGTACAGCTACCCTGGGGCTTCACTGTCCTTGGATTCTACACGACAGATTCATTTAACAAAAGCTGGCCTTTTTTACCTAACTTGTTCAACTAAGTTTCTAGTTCCTTGCACCATAGTAATCTGAATAGAACATATTAAGATAAACACAAATATATTTTGGTTTAAATTGTAAATTATGCATGGCTTTTACTACTTCAAAGACATTTTATGTTTGCAGAGGGTAATTTAATACTACCTGCCTTTATCACCTTAAGGATAAATATTGAATCTTCTCAGTCATTCCAGGTATTTTGGCTAAATCAAATAAGAAATATTGAGAGTCTAACCATTCAGAGTACAAACATATCCTCTACAAAATCCCCAGCAAATAGTCACACAGAGTCCACATGAATTTCTCCAGCGCCACATGGCAAACAACGTTCTCCTCCCCTAGGAAAGCAGTAACTTTCATCTCAATGGTGGTGAGCTCAGATCAATTGGAAACAACACAGCCAGGCTTCCACTTGAGGAGCTGGCTCTGCGTCTCTGGGGAGGCTTGCTTTTATGTTGCAGCAAAATATATGACAGCTAGAACCTTCCAAATAGACAAACTGATGCCAGCTCTAACACACCTTTTGAAAATTATATATCGTTTGCATAGTATGTTGTCAGCACAGTCATAAAACATTCTCATCAGATAAACTGGGTTTGTCACCTCATCCATACTGCTGCCAACCTGGAAGGATATTTAGCAAAACTTAAAAAGTTGCATCCCAGCAGACCTAAGCAAGAAGATTCCTCACTGCTGCTCTGACAGCAGCAGCAACAGGAAGTGTAAATCATTATTAACCACGTTGTGTATATGAGAATATAACTATATTACACGACCATTTGGTGAAAGCTGTAAAGGGAAGAAGCTCAAAGCAAGCAGCAATAATGCAATTAGCCTGGAGGTCTCTTCTTCTGTTGAAAAGGAAATTAATCACGTATTTCTGAACATCAAAGATGCCATCACCCAACTCACACTGATAGAAAGAGTGCCCCAACACCACCACCACTGCATAGTTTGTAGTTATGACATTTCAAAAGGGAGGACTGTCATGGAGAGTCACGTTTGAGAACCACCAGATTCCCCACGGTAATCTTCATGACAAAGTGAGGCAAGTGCCCCTAAGTAGATGCCTAGGCTGAGAATGCCTGAGAAGGGTTGTGTTCTGATCGCCCCCCGACCCCAGATGCCTGGGTGGGCTAACAGTTTGAGTGTTTTGGGTGGGTCAGTCCTCTTCTAGATGGCAAGCTTGAGGCTGGTTATTAATTTATCCTAAAAGCAAAGTAGATTCTGTCGAGGCACTAGTTTCCCTCCTAATGAGGCATCAAATGAATGTTCTCTCGTGGAGGCATTTCCCTAAGTCATGTGATGTTCTTTGTACTTCTCATATAATTACACTAAAGAAAGAAGAACTTCCACGGTTTGTGAGGGAAAACAAGCCGTTATTTTCCTTCCTGGGAGATATAAAATTCTGATCTTATTACTTCTGAGTTGATCCTGCCACAGGTTCCTCAGGGTGACCACTGACATAAAGATTGGCTCCTCTTTATGGTGTTTAGAGAAATAGAAAAAGAAGGGCTCCCCAGATGCTCCCTCTAATGCACAGATGCCATCTGGCTCCTGCTCTTGTGTCTCTCTCTCTACCACTCCACCTTGCTTTGCAAGATCTACTGATGAAAAGATGTGCCAAGCTAGAAAATTCAAATTATTTTGCATCTGCATTATTAGTTAGAAATAGAAGTGACAATTTTAGTTTCCTGCCATAAATTCTACAGGGAAAAAAAATCTACCTAAACACTATATACATGAAATTCTTTCTTCAGCTGGCATGGGGGTGCAAAGCAGCAATAAGGCTGGGTAAAGGTGGGAGGACAGGCATAGGAATGAGAAAGGGAAAAGCTTATGGGAGTTAAACAAATACTATCTCTTATTACACCCCTCACACAACAGTACTCTATAGATTGTAGATTTAACATTCATAGATCTTGTATCCTTATTCTCAATTCCCCGCCACAGAAATAATGGCGATTCCTCTCACAAATCAGGAGGCTTACAGTTAAATATTTAAGAATGGAACATATAGAATTCTGGACAACAGGAAAATTCAGGAATAAACCACTCCTTTAAAAATCATAAAAAGTGTCTGGTCTATAAATTATAAACATGGGGGTTATTTGTAGTGAGAAGGTCATCTCACTTTAAAATGCAAACCCTCCTATCTTTTTTTTTGGAGTTCATGGTAAGAATTATTTTTATTTTCATGAGAAGAAATGTAGAAAAATAGGGGCTTTGTCTATGCCCAAGGTAAAATGTGGAAAATCTCAGCTGGAGGACAGCTGAACATGCAGCACCAGGCAAGTATCTATTAAGCTGTTTTCCTGGCTGGGCATGGTGGTTTATGCCTGTAATGCCAGCACTTTGGGAGGTTGAGGTGGGCGGATCACAAGTTCAGAAGTATGAGAACAGCTTGATCAACATGGTGAAACCCCATCTCTACTAAAAATACAAAAATTAGCCAGGTGTGATGTTTTGCAACTGTAATCCCAGCTACTCAGGAGACTGAGGCAGGAGAATCTCTTGAACCCGGAAGGCGAATGTTGCAGTGAGCCAAGATCACGTCACTGCACTCCAGCCTGGGCAACAGAGTGAGATTCCGTCTCAAAAAAAAAAAAAAATGCTTTCCTAATATTTCCATCCAGTGCCTTTGCTCCTGTGTGGATCCTACCTTAATAACTTTTGCGAGCCTTCTCAGCATGGTCTCTTCTTTAGACATAGCTCTGAAATTATTCAGTAGCAATAATGGCAGTAGCTTTCATTTATTAAGTGCTACTCGCCTGGTGTTGATCACACATTTCTTCAAAGACACACATCATCGAAGATAAATCTGCTCTCATATAGAGGAGCCAGAAAGAGTAGAAACATGAACCCACGTCATAGATCCAGGAGTGGCAGAGCCCAGGCTGCATCTACCCAGAAACCCCCACTATCTGCCCAGCCTGCTCACCAGGTTCTTACAACCATAGAGAATTTGCTCAGACAAAATTATTTATTAAGAAGCTGCTCAATTTGGAAGGGTAGGAACTAATTTTACTTCAGTGACATACTTTTTTCTGTTAAAATGTTCCTTGAGATGTAATCATTTGATGTTCCTACAATATTGGTGTTTTGAATGCAGTGCACTACAGTGGGTACAAATATAGAGTCTGGAGACAAACATATTTTTCTTGAGTTTGAATTCAGCACCTGTACCTGTACCTGGGCCAGTAACTAAACCTTCATGAGCTTCAGTTTTCTCACGAGTAAAATGAGTATATCAATCACACCATCTCATTGAGTTGTTGGGGTAATTTAAATAAATTAGCACACATAAAATTATTTTGTGCATAATAAGCATTCATCAGATATTATTATTGCCTTAATGTGATTATTAAAATAGTTGTTTTTGGTTATTGCTGTCAGTTTGTATGAAAGTTTGAACGAGTTTGTGTTCTTTTAGTCCTGTGTTGATAAAGATCAGGGTAAGCCTTTCCCTGAAGACATGCTCTCCAAAACTTTGAGTCTGATCACCATTCCACTGGAATATATGCATTCTTTTGCTGAGCATCTACTCTTATATAAGTTCACATCATTTAGATATCTCTACTGAATGAGTATGCTGTTGGGTTTTTAATGCATATGCAGATTATACTTTCTGCATTTATTAGGAATGTATCGGCTTAACTTAATCATTGCCTTCCCTGACAGTAATTGATTCTAAAGGGATTTGCCTCACCCCCAGGCCCTGCTACCTAAATGACCACATTACCTATACCACAACCCAGAATCTCCAAAGGTATGTGGATAAACAGATGTCCCTTAATGAAAGAGAAGAACATCTACATTATGGCTGGTCACCTAATTAGTGCCGATTTGAAGCGATGAGTTGGTCTATCCGGTTATAAGTCCTTGAAGAATGTGAAAAGCAACACAACCACAACTGTATCAGCAAATGTGTAGCACCCCAGACTCCTCCCCTCACCCACTCCTTAGGTATCTCTTGATCCCTTAATTCCTTCCTCTGTGCAGAGGGCTCTGCCTTTGTAAAAATAACTCCTTTATCCTTTTGTGATGAAGAACTGAGAAAATGGGCAAGGAAACAGAAGAAAAAATCTATACAGATGGATTTCTGAAGGTCAGGTGGAGCAGAAACTCTCAGAAAGCAGTAGGTGATTGGGGAAAGTGGCCCCCTATGAGTGGATGGAGAGCAAGAAGGGAATGAGAGGAACTGTTCTTGGCAGGGGAGGCAGGGAGGTTCTTTCCAGGTGCAGAAGGCTAGTGGTGGGAGACAGAATCATCCATTAATCATTGCTGAAAACTCTGTGGGGTCCATTAGGGCTGAGCCTCTGATTGTGACAGAATCGGGTGGAGCTTGAACTACTTGCCCGTGCTCCAGTACCAGTGTGATCTCAGGAGGTGCATGAGGCCCTGGGAAGAAAGTCACAAAGAGCAATGAGAGCGGATATAGAAAGGAGTTAGAGAGAGGCCATGGCTGGCCACAATGGGCATGTGGAATGCAAGGCTGTGAAGAGACAGCCACGGGCACGTATCTGAGGAGGGGTGGGGAGGAGAGAGAACCACTCAGATGGCCGGAGACAGCCTTTCCTTGGTGAGACTGATCTGAGAATTCCTTAAGATGAACTCCCATGTTTGGAAGGTGATATGGAAAGCCTCTATATTTTGGTATCCCAAAAAAGACAAACTAAAAGAGAATACCAACAACATTAAGATGCTGTAGCACCAGTCCCTGTCCTCAGAGAGTTCTCTCCTGGAACATGTGGGTTTGCAATAACTCACAAACACATGTGGGATGCACCTCTAAGACCGCTGGCATGGTGCCCACCTCCTTTTTGCAATGTCCTCTCCTTGCGAGTGGGCTGAACCTGGCAATTTACTTCCAAAAAGCAGAATATGACAAAAGTAAAGAAATCTGATTTCCAAGGTTAGGTTACAAAAACTTCCATCTTGAGTGATCTCTCTGGTTCTCTCCTTCACTTTGAGGAAAGCCAGCTGCCATACTGTGAGCTGCCCTAAGGAAAGTCTGTGTGTGAAAGCAATGATGCTCCCGCCAGCAGACAGCAACCCAGGCCTGGGGCCACCAGGACTGTGACCTGGAAACTGGTCATTCCCAGCAGACACCTCAGTCACAAGCTGCACCTGGTTCCTGACCCACAGAGACTGTGAGATAATAAGTGTTTGTTGTTTAAGCCACTGAGTCATGAGGTAAGTTTTAAGCAGCAAGAGATAACTGACACAGCAGGATTTACCCCTTAAATGTGTACAAATCTGGTGGAGGAGGAAAAAATAGCTGAAAGGGAAGGAAGGAGTTTGGTTGTCATTTCTGAGAACAGATTTCAGCCTGAAATCGAAGGCTAGCTGAGTTTGCAGAACAGAAAGGAAGGACACATCAGTGTGACTTTGGTCCTGCATTTTGTGCTGATGTGGGTGGTGTCTATAGTAACAGTTACTGCAATCTCCAGTACTCTATAGAATTCTTTAAATTTCATGGAGCTCCTTTGAAAGATGTACTTTTGGCTTTACAGAAACTCTTACAGGGAACACCGTCCAAAGAGTGTTGGAAAAAGTAACAGGCAGGAACGACAACTCACCCTCATTTCCTACCCTGGAACTAGAGTAATGCAGCTGCCCAAAAGCTTCCATTCTAGTGTCCTTCTTGCCTAAAATAGCAACTTTCTTTCTTTCTCTCAATTGTAAATTTGTTTTATCAATTTTGTCTGATGAGACTCTCTATAATGATGCAATCTTAGATTTAAAATTTGAGTCTTACCTGAGTAACTAAGAGCTTACCTGAAAAGCTTCTCTTGTAATAACAGAAAATAGGGGTATTTATTTGTTGAGAAACAAAGGGCAGGAAAAGGTGAGTATCAAGAAACAGAAAGAGAGAGAGAGGAGCAAAAAGAAAATTCATAAGCTGGAAACATATCAAAAATCCTGAACACAGAACTTATAAACCTTCGGACAGTTGTGTGACCTGCAAAAATCTATTAACTTTCTGGACATTTAGGACCTTTCGTTAGATTTTCCTCTACCAGCCCAAATGCACAGTTTTATTTAGTAAAATAAATCAATACCCTCTACCTCTGCTGCAGTCAGCCTGAGACACAGTGGAACTGACTCTCAAAGAATGCCAGCAACAATCAACTCCTGACATGATTTCTATTTATTCTTTCTCCTCCCCCTCCTTTTGATTAAGCACTTTTTTGAATTTTGAAAAGAGCCTCATGAATCATTCTGTGGCTGCTTAATATTAATAGTAATGGGATTTATTCTACTGAAATGGGTTCATTATCATGCCAGCTGCCAGGCTTGCATCTCCAAAGAGGTTTCTGGAAATAAACTCTTCTAAATAATACCTTTCTTGCAAGATAACTGCAGACTAAAATAGGAAAATATACAAATATTGCCCAAGTTTACACTCTGGTCAACATGAACAGACAACAATGCAAGCTTATCCAAGCATTCACAACAGTGGCCCTTGCAGTCTCTCTGTGGATTTCTTTCAATTCTCTCTCACTGAAACTTTCTTACTTCTGTATCTTACTCACTACCTCCTCACCATTCAGTCATCTTTCAACCTACCCAAATCACGTCTCTTCCATAAAGCCTTGCTTATTCTCTCTAGTCAGAAATAATTTCTTCCTGCCTTGTGCACATTTGGCAGTTGAATCTGTCCTTTCTAGAACATTCTAAGCTCCTTGAAGATGATGCTGTATCCCTGTTGCAGCACTTGGCACATCACCTGGAGCAGAGCCATCATTCAACACATTGTGTGGCGATCCCTGGGCTGTCCATGGAGCTCCCAGCCTCTGTGACTGGCACCAGGCATGGCATACAGCAATGAATCCAGCATGTGACTTTCTGGGTAAAGTCTTTCAAATTGGGCAAACTAGAATTAAATTTCACAGACAAACAGGTAAAAACATAATTTAGAGACACTATTGTACCTGTCCACTGAGTTTAAGAAAATCTTCCAAAAAGGAAGGTCACAAGAGGAAGACAAAGCTGATTCATAAATTAGCAAAGTAGAGTCTTCATCTCCTTTGAACACTATCGGACTTACCGGTTAATTATGTGCATGCCTATTGTCAGGTTGAAAGTTCCCCAAGGCAGAGGCCATGTGATCATGCTGGGCACTATGGTAGGTATTATTTGAATGAAATATTCAATAATTGAATGAAAGTTTCCAATAATTATATATTTTCATAAATTACTGATGGCCAGATAAAGGAAAGAAAAAGAAAAGAGAAGCAGACAGGAAATACACAGCCCTGACAAATTCAAAATTAAACACAACCATCTTTCTTTAGATGTTCTTTAAGCATTAGGTTTCTTTTTTTTTTCTTTTTAAGAGATGGGGTGTCAATCTGTCACCCAGGCTGGAGTGCAGTGTCGTGATCTTGGTTCATTGCAACCTCCACCTCCCGGTCTCAAATGATTTTCCCATCTCGACTTCCAAAGTAGGTGGGACTACAGGTGCACACCACCACACTCAGCTAGTTTTTTAATTTTTTGTAGAGATGAGGTCTCCCTATATTGTACGGGCTGGTCTCGAATTCCTGGACTCAAGCAATCCTCCCGCCCTGACCTTTCAAAATGCTGGGACTAGGGGCGTGAGCCACTGCACTCTGCCTCAACAGGTTTCTTGACAAGCTATAGACTAACATGTGTTTTCATGTGTGTGTATACAAATCCAATTACATCTAAAATATATAAGAAAAATCGAGTACTAAGAGGAGCTCTTTGTCCATTGAGCAAATTTGAATCTTTTTGCGGCACTTGCCCATATCCATTTCCAGGTTCAGTGCTCTTTCCAAGGGAAGGGAGAGATGATTTGCTCTTTGCAGAGAAGCATTTGCCTGGCTTAGCCTGACCCATGTTTAGAGAGACTACACAGCAGGGAGAATGCCAGATGGCAGCTGGGATGGGAAACCTACATTTCAAAGGGCAAGCATGAGGGAATCGCCAAAATTCTGCTACGAGAACAAGTAGAACAGACCGAGCAGCTGGTCTTGCCCTAGGCGATGGTAGAGAAGGCCAGGTTGGTATCTGGTTCCCTCTTTCTCCAAGGAAAAAAGACTCTGCTATCCTCTGATGCCATAATCCCTTTCTGATTGTTTCTGTTGTCTTACACTCTGGGGAGAAAAGTCTTCTACTTAATAAAACATTTTTTTAAACAACCTTTATGCAAGCTCTTCTCACAACATTGAAACATCTAGTTGCACTCAGCAAAGTACCCATTTTGCTCTCTTTTCTTTTTAGTGTCTCTTCCTTCTGTCCCGATTTCTTCCTACTTAGGGATCAAGACATTGATCTTATTCAAATCTTATCCCGTCTTTGATCCCCTCCTCTTCTTTCCCTCCATTTATTTCTGTCAGTAGAAACAAAAAAGAAGAAAAGCAACAGGAGGAAAAGGATGGAGAGAGAACACCTTCCTACAGAGGTTAGGGAAACGGGGAGGGAATTGAGAAGGAGCTGATGGAAACTTTGGAGCATACTTGGGGCTGCCTTTTGCCATAAATCCTACAGCACTCATTCTACTGGGTTTGCTGTTTCTTGGATTTTTAAAAATGTTCTGACTAAATGAATCGTTGCAGAGTTAAAATGACTATTTGTATTGAATTCTTTCTTTTGTATGCAATATTACTTATTCACTGTCCAGAGAGATTCACTACATCAAATCTTTGTGTTCTTTCCTTATCTGATCAACCAGTACCGCCCCATGAGATCAACACTATCATTATCAGCACTCACAGGAGAGAAACCGTAGGTGTTAATAGCAGTGATTGTAGTCTACTCCACAGGACGGGTGAGAATTGTGGTAATTTGGGTTCAAGATAACGGAACTCCTTAGAGAGTTCTCCTGACCCCTTTTGGGCAGCTGGGAAACCCTGCCGAAGGCCTGCCAAACACTTCTTGTAGGCAGAAGTCTACCTTGCCCAGGCGTATGCCAGTTCTGTATAAGACAGCTGCTTAAGCGAGCACTGTTCTGGAGGAACAGTCTACCCCAGTAAAAGCAGCAAGCAGACCATGCCTTTATGGTGAGCCAATCATTTGGCTCAATCTGGCACAAGGAAAATGAATCAAGAGAGAAATAAAAAACTAAGAGCAGAAACAGAGAATCCTAAATAAAATAAAAAGCCAGCAAATACCTTACAGGCACAGTTTCAAATGGGCTAAATATATTCCACTTATTTCTGCAAAATCTAAGATAAATTTTTAATTTATGACTATTATATATGAAATCATTACATGTTAATATCTACTGACTTTTAAGCAATAAAGTGTTTTTCCAGATGATTAGAAAACAGAGGTATAAAATTTCCCAAAGGAACTTAATGATGTGGTAACTTAAGAAAAACTAATTATGAGAATTTTAGTAGCAATGAGTAAATATCTGCAAAGTCCTAAGAACATCAAATTCAAAAATGCTAAGTGGGAGCTCAGTGTGGATTCTAAGTCCAGAGAATAAAGAGAGTCTCATCTCAGGTGCAGAGATAAGTCTGGGATGGACACACAGGACAGAAGACAGCAACTTAACAAAATGATCTCCAAAGATACAAATTATGCTCAACTGAAAGGAGCTGATTTGGGATTTCCAGCCACTAATACTGGAGTAACTCACACTGTGGTCAAATAATTCCAAAAACCTAAGGAAGGCCAGGCACAGTGGCTCATGTCTGTAATGCCAGCACTTTAGGAAGGCCAAGCCAGGAAGATCATTTGAGCCCAGGATTTTGAGGCCAGCCTGGAACCCCAACTCTACAAAAAAAAAAAACCACACACACACACAATTAGCTGGGCATGGTAGCATGCACCTGTACTCCCAGCTACTAGGGAGGCTGAGGTGGAGGATCAATTGAGCCAAAGAGGTCAATACTGCAATAAGCCATGATAGCACCCCCGCACTCCAGCCTGAGTGACAAGCAAGAGTCTGTCTACTTGAAGGAATGGCTGAGTGGGTAATACAATATTTAAAAGCACAGACTCCAGAGCTAGGTGTCTGTGTTCAAGTCTTTGTTCTGACACGCAGCAGCTGTGTGACCTCCAGCTAGTCACTTAACGTCTCCATATCTGTTTCCTCGTCTGTAAGAGATGAGTAATAATAATAATAACAATAACACATAATTGCTAATGAATTAAAGAGATAAGGCATAGAAAGCATAAAGTTCAAGGCCTGATGCAATAAACAATACTAAGTGTTTATCAGGGGCCAGGTACCGGGCGATGCAGAGAAGATGAAGAAGATCTAGTCCTTGTCCTCAGGGAAGCCTTAGGGAAAATGCAGGATGCACAAAATCACAGAGTGCTTTGAGAAGCTGGAGGACAGCACCCTAACAAGAGAAGACTGCATCTATGCTGAGTTTGAAGGACAAGCAATAGAACTGCTGTACCCTTGATAAAATTATCAGACTCCCCTTCAAAACCAATCTTGTTGATGATTCTAGAAATTAAAACCATAGAGGCCAAAGATAAGTTAGTGGTAGCTCATCTAATAAATGTGGGTTCTTACCTGGCTTTATGTTATCGGTGTGCTCCAGAAGACTCTGCATAAATCAAATCAGGTTTTAAATGCTCTAGAAGAATCCAGGATGAAAGGGACATTACATTTAGAAGAAACTGTCTATACTGAAAAAAGACTTCCATGATGAGTCATTTGTAGAATGGTTATATATCCCCTCACAGACCTGAAATTCCTGCTGTCTCTTCTCTCTGTCCTTCCAAATCTTATCCACTACCAGATCTCCTGTAAGTGCCTATGTTACCATTAAACTTACCCTGAGCACCACAGCTAATGGAGCTGTCATCTTTCTGCACACCAATAAAGCCCTCACCCTCTCTTCACCTTCTGTGTTCCTCTGTACCGACTGCTTAGTATTTTGGTTTTATGTGTGTGTGCATATCTTTCACAGGCCCTGAACACAAGAACCATATCTTGCATTCCTCTGTGCTCCTACAGTGCTTAGCAATGTGGATTTGGTATGAGGCACCCAATGTATGTCTGTAGGTAAAATTCAGATTTTCAGGAATGAGATTTACTTCCCATGACTCAAACTTGTTGTTCAGGAGGAATTATAGATCCCAACTCTAACTTCAAGAGATGAAATGGTCATTTGCATCCAGGTAAAATGCTACAAGAAAGGACAATTTTTACAAGGAGAAGGGAGAACTGATATACTAACCTCTTAGTAAACAGAAAAAGTCTTTCTGAGTGCTTCAGGCATCTAACGAAAAAGAAAAGCAAAGAGATGAATATGTGTATGTGTGTGTGAATAAATGTAATTAACTTATCTTCCATGTGAAAGTCTCGGGGAAAGTACTGACTGTCATTAATGTTTCTCCTTCTTGTCACAAGAAGGAAGAGAAATCATACAAGAGTCACTGTCTCCACGACACTGCAAAAATAGTAGCCTAACAGGAGATTCCAAACACATGGCTCCACAAGGCCATCTAGTAGAAAAATTTATTTAAAGACATGATGTAAAATAAAGTTTGATGATAGTTATTAAAGGACTCTAACACAGAATCAGACTGTAGTCAAAGGTTCCACGGGTGCACAGGACATCTTAGCCATTACCGTTGGATGTGTACAAACACCTTATTTTTATTCCACACATGATTAAGCCCATTACTTTGCAGTCCCTCTAGCTAAGTTGCTTTGGGAAAGTACCTCAGGAAAATGTCCCCTTCTCACCAAATAAAAGCTTGTGTAATCATTATCCCTTATGAAATACATATATGAAGTGTTTAATACCATAGAGACCTCAAAAGCTGTCTATATTGCTTGTTCTAACTCAAGTTTCTCAATGAATAAGATTTGATTGATTCTTTTAATTCAATATTTGTACCAATTCAGGAATAGTTGCACCTTGGTACTTGAATAAATCCCCTTGGATAACAGAATAGTCATGTAGATAGGAAGTATCCACATGCTGGTAGAGGGAAAATTGATTTTACCAATATTCCACGGCTCCTGGGGAAATCAAAATTACTGATGGGAAGTTTTGCAGTTGTGGAGGCACAGGTCTGAGAACTTTGTGGGAGGTGTCTTTCTAATCAGTCCCCTAGCAGACCCATGAAATACTTTGCTTTAGGATAAGACCCCTAAATAGAAGTCTCCCTCATAATGGCCATACTTTCCCGTGAGTACCTTTCTGCAGCCCTCTTCCACACACAGCCCAGAAGTCAGAAATGCAGTGTGGCTGTAACGTTTTATATTAGTCAATTAACCGGACATGGCCCTACCCCCTGTACAGCTTTGTTCACTGCAGAGCTGCTCTTCCTCTGGCCCCACCAGGAAAGAAAGTTCTGACCTTTCTAACTCACTGAGCTTCATAGTTTCCTCTCCTAGTTCTATCATTCCTGGATAGCCATGGTCTTTCTCCATCTGAGAAAAGTTCAGGTCAAAGCTGCCTTAGCCTTGCTTTAGTGACTTTCAACATTCTGCAGAACTGAGATTTTTCATCCCCAACAATACAACTTTTGTCAATCTATAGCCTAAGTTATCTATTAGTCTTTCTTATCTCTGTTTTATTTTTTATTTTTTTATTTTTCTGACATACCAGGTACTTCATTACCTCTATATCTCTCAGCTCACTCTGTGTGCTTCCTGCTCTTGTTGAATCTCTGGTTTCTGTAAAGACATCAGGTATCTCTGGGCCTGATGTTCTCAGGACTGGAGCCTTAAATCTGCCCTCACTCAGGGCACGTCACTTCCCATCCTGTCCACTGCTCTCACTAGGGATATAAATCCTCTCATCTCTGGCTCTTCTATGTTTCTTTTATGGAAGCAGTTGCATGGATATTAAACCTGTAACACTTTTTCTTTTGTTAACATTTTTAACTCAAGCCAGCTTTCAATCACAGTGTTTTTGGATATTTAAGTATTTAAGTAAGTTTTCTGGAGAAGGTGATGGGGAAGGGATAATGAGCCAGTAGCTCAGGTACTACAGACATACATCTCAAAATTCCAATTCAGTCTACTTATTCATGAGAAACTAGCCTAAATTATTAGCATGTCAGATGCAGTGGTGTCTTAGCCTTCAAACAACAAATCTTCTCTGAAGTATTGCAGTCTCTTCTGAATTTGCATATAATCTATGCACATACTTTAAATAATCTCTAGAGTACATATATGATATAATACAGTGTAAATGCAGTGTAAATAGTTGTTATTTAAATTTTTATTTATATTATTTTTTATTGTTTTTGTTATTTTTTTCAAGTATTTTTGATCTGTGATTCGTTGAATATGAACATATATTGCAGAACCAGTGCAGTGCCAACTATATAAAATCAATTTGTAAATAAACACTTATGGAAATATAGTGTGTGTGTATATACATGTATCTGTGTCTATCACACAAATATCATGTGTGTATGCATCTCAGTGAATTATCAAAAAGTGATCACACATATAACCACCACACTGGTCAAGAAATAGAACATAATTAGCATCCAGATGTATCTCTCTGCACACCTTCCTCTAGCAACTAATCCATCCCCACTTCCAAAAGTAAACAAACATTACTTGTGCCATTTTTTGTCATTATATAGAGGATAATGCATAGGAGTCATTTGTCTCTGACTTTTTTTTGCTCAACATTATATTGCAAAAAGTATCCATGTTACTTTGCGCAGCAATTGTTTATTTTCATTACAGTACAATATTCTTCTGTATAGCAATAGCACAGCATATTGATCCTCCTGGCTTGTTTCTAATGTTTGGCTACTTTGAATAATGGCAGAAGCTCAGCAGTCTCTGAGAGAGCTCTCAATGATCGCTGCCGCCTAATAGTCACACTCCTTGCGGAGCTGCCTACTGAAGGACTTTTTCTTTTTTTTTTATTTTCTTGATCATTCTTACTAATTCACTTGGGGAGGAAAGCCCGCTGCTATGTTGTGAACTGCTCTGTGGATAGCTCCATGAAGAAGGAAGTGAGGGTGACCTCTGGCACACAGTCCACAAGGAACGGAATCTTACTGCCAATGCTGTGAATGAGCTTGGAAGCAGATCCTCCCCATGTCCAGCCTTCAAAGAAAGACCATGATCAGTCTTCAGATAATACCAATGCTTTGCTGGAACCTCATCAGACACCTTGAGCTGAAGGCACCCAGATATGCTGCACACAAATTCCCGAACCACAGCAGCTGTGAGATAATCTTTATTATTGTAATCTGCTAAGTTTGGAGGGGAGTGTAATTTGCTACTAATACAGTTACACAAACATTTTGTACCTATTTTTTGTGAACAGTTCTGGTAGATATAAATCAAGGAATGGCATTGCTAGATTCAGCTTTATTGGATCCTACCAGCTTTCCAAAACAGCTGAAGCAACTTACTCTCCCTAATACCAAATACCAGAGTTCTAGTCCCTCTGCAGCTTCACCAATGGTTGGTATTGTCAGGCCTTTTTATTTTAGCAATTGTGACAGAGGAGCAGGAGCATCTTTTTCTTCTTTCTTTCTTTTTTTTTTTTTTTTTTTTTTGAGACGGAGTCTCGCTCTGTCACCTAGGCTGGAGTGCAGTGGCATGATCTCTGCTGGCTGAAACCTCTGCCTCCTGGGTTCAAGTGAGCCTTCCACCTCAGCCTTCTCAGTAGCTGGGATTACAGGTGTGTGCCACCATACCTGGTTAATTTTTTTTTGTATTTTCTATAAAGATGAGGTTTTACCATGTTGGAATGGCTGGTCTCGAACTCCTGACCTCTAGTTATCTGCCAGCCTCGGTCACCCAAACTGCTGGGATTACAGGTGTGAGCCACTGTGCCAGACCAGCAGGGGCACCTTATTAAGGTTCCCAAAAACAATAATGTTGAGCACCTTTTCATATAATTGTGTGCCATTTGGATATCTTTTCTTATGAAGTGCCTACTCTTCTATTGAGTTGTGTGTCTTCTTTTTTTATTAATGTGAAATAACTGTTTTTCTATTTTGCATACGAGGTCTTTGTTATTTATATAGGTTGCAGATGCTGTCTCCCAAACTAACATGGTCTTTTTACCTTCTTAAAGGGATATTTAGATGAATTTAAGTTTTTTTTGAATGTTTTCTTTTGTTTTTGAGACAAAGTTTCACTCTTGTCACCAGGCTGGAGTGCAATGGTGAGATCTCGGCTCACTGCAATCTCCACCTTCCAGGTTCAAGCTATTCTCCTGCCTCAGCCTCCCAAGTAGCTGGGATTACAGGTGCCCGCCACCACGCCCAGTTAATTTTTGTATTTTTAGTACAGATGGGGTTTTCACCATGTTGGCCAGACTGGTCTCCAACTCTTGACCTCAGGTGATCCACCCACCTTGGCCTCCCAAAGTGCTGGGATTACAGGCATAAGCCACCATGCCTGGCTGGGTGTAAGTTTTTAATTTTAATGTTGTACAGTGTATCCTTTATAATTATTATTTTTATGTCCTGTTTTATCCTCTACTTGAAGGTTATGAAGCTATTTTCCTATGTTATTTTCTAGAAGTTATACTGCTTTACCATTTATATTTTAGATCTATGATTTGCTTGAGATTGTTTTTTGTGTATGATGAGAGGTAGGGGTCAGGATTTATTTTCTTCTCTCTGAATAACCAATTGACTCAGCAGCAGTATTTTGAAAATACCTTTATTACCCACTGCACTACAGTGCTTCCTTTGCTGTATATCAAGTTCATGCATACAAGGGTCTGTTTCTGGTTTATATATTTATCTATTGGTAAATATATATCCTTGAGCCAAAAGGACGTTGGATTAATTACTATGGCTTTACAATAATTCTTCATAGCCAATAAAATAAGTCCTCCCGCCTCTTCGAGGTTGTTGGTGCTATTCTTCCCTTTGACATTTCAGTATAAATTTTAGAATGAACTTGTGACTTCTACAAAACAAATAAATAAATTATTCTGAGATTTATATTGGAATTACATTTAATGTATAGATCAATATGGAGGTCATTATTGTTTTATAATATTGGCCCTCTGATTCATAAATGTGGTATATGACTTCATTTATTTAGATAGCCTTTATTTTTTAATAATAAATTACAATTTTCTGTGTAGAGGTTGAACTGTTTTTTACATTTATTCTTAGTTATTTGAAGTTGTTTGGTGCTTCAAATAACTAAAAGAAAAGCTTTCAACATTTCACCATTAAGTACAACTTTTTCTGTATTTCGATAATCAAAATTATTATTATACAATCAAAAAAGTTACCTTTTGTCTTAGTTTTCTAAGAGTTTGAGTTTGCAGGAAAAAAACATGTTCAATTATGCCTAATTTTTTGTATATTTATTGAAATGATCATTTACATTTTCTCTTATAGCCCATTAAAATGGTAGATTACATTAATTAATATTTAAACATTGAATCAAACTTACATTACTACTAGAAACACAACTTGATTGTGATATTATCCTTTGCATATTGCTGGATTTTGTTTGCCACTATGGTAGGATTTTATCGTGGTCATTCATGAGAGAGATTGGCCTGTGATTTTCTTTTCACTGAATGTTCTTATTAGATGTAGGTATTTAACTTTTGTAGGTTTGTTTTTGTTTTTGGTTTTTGTTTTTTTTTGTTTTTGTTTTTGTTTTTTTTGAGACAGAGTCTCACTCTGTCATCAAGGCTGGAGTGCAGTGGCCCGATCTCAGCTCACTGCCAACAGCAACCTCCACCTCCCAGGTTCGAGTGATTCTCATGCCTCATCCTTCCAAGTAGCTAGCACTGGAGGAACGCACCACCACTCTGTGCTAATTTTTGTGTTGTTAGTAGAGACAGGGTTCACCATGTTGTCCAGGCTGTCTCAAATTCCTGGCCTCAGGTGATCCACCTGCTTCAGCCTCCCAAAGTTCTGGGATTACAGGCATAGACCACCATGCCTGACCCAAGTTTTATAGTTTTCATAAAATAAGTTGGGAACTATTTGCAATATTTCTATTCTATAGTAGATTTTGTGAAATATTGAAGTTATTTCTTCTTTTGTTATTTGTTGATTTTTCTTTTTCGAAGCAGAGTTTCACACTTGTCACCCAGGCTAGAGTACGATGGCACGATCTCAGCTCACTGCAATCTTTGCCTCCCAGTTTCAAGCGAGTCTCCTGCCTCAGACCCCTGAGAAGCTGGGATTACAGACATGCACCACCACGTCTGGCTAATTTTGTACTTTTTAGTAGAGATGGGAATTCTGCATGTTGGTCAGGCTGATCTCGAACTCCTGACCTCAAGTGATCCACCCGTTTCGGCCTCCCAAAGTGCTGAGATTGCAGGAGTGAGCCACTGCGCCCAGCTTCTTTTGTTATTTGCACAACTCAGCTGGATAAAGCTAACTAGTCCTATTATTTTCTTCATGGGAAAAATTTTCATTATAAACTAATTTTTAGTAGGTATGGGACAATTCAGATCTTTGATTTATTTTTGTGCCACCTAAATTTTTAAACATTTTGGTGTAAAACTATGTGTAACTTCTGCTTATAGTGTGTATGTTTGTAAATTTAATAATGATATTCCATTTTGTCATGTTTATATGGGTTTTGTTTGTCTTTTTTTCTTAAATTCTTAATCATTTTTACAAGGTGTTTATCAGGTTTTTTATTTGTCTCTTCAAAGAACTAACTTGGGTTTGCTGATACTCCTAATTATATGTTCATTTTTTATTTAATTAATATCTGCTTTTATCTTTATCAGTTCCTTTTATTTGTGTTTGATTTAATCTGTTGTTCTTCTGCTTCTTTTGAAGTGGTTGTTTAGGTCATTATTGCAGTCTTTGTTTTCAACATATACTTTTAAGACTACAAATTTTCTTCAAATCTGGGCTTTAACTGCATCCAACAGGTGTTGAAGTATATATTTTTATAAACTTTTATTTTTCCAGTAATCTGGGTGTTTACCAGGGCAATTCCTCCTTTATGGACCCAGAATTTTAGTCTCTGTTAACCTGCCTTAAACACAAGCTGAGAGCACAGCTAAACATTTCAGTCACTCGGCCGATGGTAATCACACAGAAGGGAAAGAGAAGGCAAACACAGGGCTCAACTCTCAGTTCCTTCCTCCTCTCCTGAATTTTCATTCTGCACTGCAATGCCTTGGTAGCTTTCTAATGCCTTAAAACAGAAGCTTTACATATTTTGACTAATATTTTCTAAATGCTGTCACCTGGAAGTCTGATAAGAAACCTTTTAGTCTAAAATTGCCGGAAGCTCAACCTATAGTTACTTTGGCTTACTGCTAAAGTAACAATATCAAGAGTTTGCACTTACATTGTTTGATGTGATACAAAAGCTAGTAGTTTCCGAAAGTAAAGTGGCCATATGTATACTGAATTATCTTGGTATTATCAACAATGTACTGTAGTGGAAAAATTTGCAAGATTCATGCAATTTGATTGCAGAAGGTTTGAATATAGAGCTCAACTCGTGATCTTTAAAAAGTTAACAAATCATTCTGAATATCATCTACAAATGGAGAAAAATACTACCTTCTTCACAGTCTTGTTGAGACTATTGTAAGTCTTGTCCAAAAATAACAATTATTTTTGATGCTAGAGATATTAGGCAATCCATGTCGTTTACAATCCCACACCAAAAATACAAAATAATTATTATTATCCACTTGAATACATAAAATCACAAACATTTCTTCTTTGAAGTTCAGGAAAATTCAATATTCTTTCACCTACCTTTGGAATATGCTGTCTTCAGGCTTGTGTCATTGTTACATTTAACCCCTCCATCTCTTTTGAGACAAACTCTAATGAGGTGAAATAACATAAAAGAGTTTTCAATGGATATCATATCCAAACTCGTCTATCTCCAGTCTGAGCCATCAAGAGTAAATAATATAAAGCCATAATTGGTCTGCTGACATTTCTGACTTACTCACTGGTTTACCTTAGAATATGAGTAGACAATGTGACAATGGTCAGAACGCCATTGTCTATATAATACTTCGTTCCACAGCCAAGAAAGCTCTGAATTCAAAGAAATGATATAATAAAACTGGCTCATTTAAACAGGTTGACTGGAAATGGGAAAATTTTTCTAAAATAAGATCGCCTCACCTCGCTGCTCCTCCCGGGCCGCCATCCCTTGGCGCCCCACCCGGAACCGGCGCGCGCGTGGGGGCGGGGAGGCCGGCGCGCAGATCTGGAGGTGAGCGCCTCCGCCCCTGGGCCCCCAGCCATGTCGGCCGAGGAGATGGTGCAGATCCGCCTGGAGGACCGCTGCTACCCGGTGAGCAAGAGGAAGCTCATCGAGCAAAGCGACTACTTCCGCGCCCTCTACCGCTCCGGCATGCGCGAGGCCCTGAGCCAGGAGGCCGGCGGCCCGGAGGTGCAGCAGCTGCGCGGCCTCAGAGCGCCAGGCCTGCGGCTGGTGCTGGACTTCATCAACGCCGGCGGGGCCCGCGAAGGCTGGCTCCTGGGCCCGCGCGGGGAGAAGGGCGGCAGGGTGGACGAGGACGATGAGATGGACGAGGTGAGCCTGCTGTCCGAGCTGGTGGAGGCGGCCTCCTTCCTGCAGGTCACGTCCCTGCTGCAGCTGCTGCTGTCCCAGGTGCGGCTTAACAACTGCCTGGAGAGGTACCGCCTGGCGCAGGTGTACGGGCTGCCCGACCTGCAGGAGGCCTGCCTGTGCTTCATGGTCGTCCACTTCCACGAGGTGCTGTGCAAGCCCCAGTTCCACCTCCTGGGGTCTCCTCCCCAAGCCCCAGGGGATGTCAGCCTGAAGCAGAGGCTGAGGGAGGCCCGGATGACTGGGACTCCTGTCCTCATGGCCGTCGGAGACTTCCTGGGGGGACCCCTGGCCCCTCACCCCTATCAGGGGGAGCCCCCGTCCATGCTCAGGTACGAGGAGATGACTGAGCGTTGGTTCCCACTGGCCAACAACCTTGCTCCCGACCTGGTCAATGTCAGGGGCTATGGGTCTGCCATCCTGGACAACTACCTCTTTATAGTAGGCAGGTACAGGATCACCAGCCAGGAGATCTCCGCTGCGCATTCCTACAACCCCAGCACCAACGAATGGCTCCAGGTGGCCTCCAGGAACCAGAAGAGGTCTAACTTCAAACTTGTGGCTGTTAATTCAAAACTATATGCCATTGGAGGGCAGGCCGTCTCTAATGTTGAGTGTTACAACCCTGAGCAGGATGCTTGGAATTTTGTGGCCCCCTTACCCAATCCTCTGGCTGAGTACTCTGCCTGTGAGTGCAAGGGAAAAATCTATGTCATTGGAGGATACACTACCAGAGACCGGAACATGAACATTTTGCAGTACTGCCCCTCTTCCGACATCTGGACCCTCTTTGAAACATGTGACGTCCACATTCGCAAGCAGCAGATGGTGTCTGTGGAAGAGACCATCTACATCGTGGGGGGGTGTCTCCATGAGCTGGGGCCCAACCGCAGGAGCAGCCAGAGCGAGGACATGCTCACCGTGCAGTCCTACAACACCGTCACCCGGCAGTGGCTCTACCTCAAGGAGAACACGTCCAAATCGGGTCTTAACTTGACTTGTGCGCTCCATAACGACGGCATCTACATTATGAGCAGAGACGTCACCCTGTCGACCAGCTTGGAACACCGAGTGTTCCTCAAGTACAACATCTTTTCAGATCGTTGGGAAGCATTTCGGCGTTTTCCAGCTTTTGGACATAACTTGCTGCTGTCTTCTCTATCTGCCCAATAAAGCAGAAACATAATTGAATTAGTAGATGAAAGAAACTGGTTCAAGATTTTTTTAAAAAACGTAGTGTCCCATTGCAAGGGAGACTGATTCCTAAAGGGTAAAAAAGGGTTAAAATAGGTCACATATATACAGTAGCAGCTGTAAATAAGCTTACTTGAACTAATTACTTGAAAACTTGTGGAAAAAAGAGACCAACTTTGTTATTTTTTAAATTATTGATTTTTAAATTATGGGAGCAAATCCATCTCCAGACATGATACTCTTGGGCCAATGACAGATCATCAAAATGTAGATTCATTGTGACTGCATGGTAAAGGGCCAAAGTCAATAATTGGAACAAATGGTAAAGATGATTTTAAAATCTGTTGTATTTAGGTCCCTTGACATATCATTAGCACCTTAAGTGAGAAATTTTCTTACCAGTGTGCTTGACAAGCATTCATATTAACATATCCATTCCCTCTTCTCCATCAGGCATACCCACACAAACATCTAGTATGTTTAAAATAGGGTTCTGTGTTCAGATATTTTGTTTCCATACTACTTTTTAGGAAACGTACAATGATGGAGCCCTACAGTGAATCCTTGCCAGTGTTCAGTCCTCCCCAAAACTTGCATAAAAACATTCTCAGCTGTTTTTCCAGCCTTCTTTGCAGGTACAAATGCTGGATTAATAGATTGATATAACTTCTTATTTATGTGGCAGATTGCATATTTATGTGGTCACATAGGTTGCATTGCTAGGTGTTCTGTATTGTTTTAAAGAGGATATATTATTTAGAAAAATGAATATATAAATATTTTTTAAAATTGAGTCTTAAATTTAAATGGGAAGGGAAGAAAACACCAAATAAGACAAAAATTTGCCTTTAAGAGTTACTTTTATTGAATGTATTTGACTTAATTCTTATTTTAAGGCTAAAAAAAGTTTATCATATTTAAGTCAGGCAACTAATTTAATCTTAGGTTTGTAATTCATGTTTTGCTTTTGTGGACTAAGGTAAGGACAGCATTTAAACATTTGTGCCAGAGTAAGAGGAAGAAGCCCTTACGGAAGTGGAATGGCTTCTGGTGGTATTTCTGAAGTTAGGTAAAGTGCTTTACTTGCCTTGGTTGTTAATTGAAATGGAATTCAGTTCAAGCAGTTGTTTTCACTGAGGGAGTTAATAATAAAAGTTTCTGCCAATTATAGATTAGCATTCCTCAAAAATATATATACTCATACTTACAGAAATTTTATTTTGATTGAAAACCACTCTGAAATTATCTGATATTTTGTAATGGAATCAGTTAAACTGAGCTGGATTCCATCATTCTGCACTAACAGCAGGCAGAACCATTTCAGTTAGTGTGTGCCTCACTTTAAGAAAGTCCCGTTGGGAAAAAAAAACCTGTCAGAGCAAATTTGTGCATTCAGCAAACACATATTGAGTGCCTGCAGTATGCCGTCCACTGTGCAGATGTAGGACAGGGGGCTAATTACTTAGAGTTCTTCAGTTTATTATAGGAGTCACTACAGGGTTTCTTTACAACCATGGCCTCTAGTATACTTAAAATAAGGGTCCAATTATAAAAAGCCTATTTGCACAACTTTTTGGGAATACTTCTATTAAGTAAAATGAGGTACGCCATTATTTTGGACATAGAAACAGATCTTTGTATCTTGTCACCAAATAATCTTACCTCTAGTCTACTTATAACTTTAAAAGGATTTCTAAGCTGTGCCCATTTATTCCCAAATATTAAGCCCTTAAAAGAGTAACCTCTGAACCAAAATCTTCCCAGTAATAGTACTTAATAGATTTTAATGTTAATTTATATTCATTGTAGAATTGAATTTCCAGTGACCTATATTTCATTACATATATTTTAAAATCTAATTTATTTTAGATGGTGTTAACTTTTTGTTGCTGAAGAGCTTAACTTTTTAAAGGCTTAGTCCTATATATTTAGACAATGACTCAGTTGAATTAGTATTGGACAAAAAGTTGGAGATTAGCTTGCAAATAAGCACATCATATCAAATACAGTATTCCTGCCAACCAGTTAATTCTCTTCCTGATTACATTCTTTGGATCTGTTTGCCTAATGTTAACAATTAGATTCTTGGACCAAGTGGACGTATACTCTGATCCACAAAGCTCTTTTATAAACCAGGTTTGGGTTGTGTGTATGTGTGTATGTTTGGATATTATAGCTCTCTTTAAGGCAGACATCTATCAAGATTTTGTTATTCTGGGCTGCCAGCAGTACTTGAGAAAGGTAGAATGTGCAATAGGAACAGATTTGTGCATTTTGGGACATCATCCTTCCTGCCATGCACATCAGCTGTGTTGACATTTTGAGGATAGTTTTAATTTAGCTGTCTTCTTATTGGTGCCAGTATTACATTGAAGATTCTACCTATGATAGAGGCAATGTTGCTTTGAAAATCTCCCTTCATCCCCCAGGACTTTCCTTTACTCTTTGATAGTATCTCTCCATTTTTTCCCCAATTCTTTAAATGCTTTACCATTTTTTTTCAGAGATGCTTCTGAGGGATCCTGACCTCCCACTATGGGGATGCGGTTGCTTGGAGGACCTGGGGTGACAGCCCACTGACCAGAAGCACCGTATTTTATAAATAGTGGTTTGAATGGTAGAGAGTGAGTCTTCGCTGTGGGTTGTTAGAAGGCTGGTTCTTCCTGTCATTCTCTCTGGCTTTCCTTTCAACCCTCTCAGTTTCAGAGGTGTCACCCCTTAGCATCCTTTAAAAGGTTTTCTGATGAATGTCTATAAGAGTTGATTATTTTGACAGTATTGGTTAAGTCACAATGACAAAGTACTGAGAAGGTTATGAGTACCAGGACAACAGAAGTCCTAAGATTAGAATGAGAACCAAAGAGAATTTAACCCTGCCATTTTTTTTTAAACACCAAGATCCTAAGTAATTCCAAATGCCTTAGATATCAATGAAAGCTACACACCATTGAGATGAACAAAATTCTTTCTCTGTGAAGGGAGTAATCAAGTAAATGCCTGTTCTCTTTCAATGGACTGTTGCTTATTCAGCATTGTGGATAATGTGTTTTCAGATTTCCAGTTCTGACCCTACCTGTTTGGCCAAAGACGTAAATTGAGAGGAAAGGCCTTGGTCTTGCTGATCAGCCAGCATTTAACGAACAGTGGCTTAATGCACATCACTCAAGAGGCAGCACAGCAGTGTAAAAGGAATGTAAGTAGGAGTTGGATGCCTTTTTCCTAGACCAGGAATGGGGAATACATAACATCTGCGCCGTCGTTCTTCTAAGGAAGCATTATGAACGAGTACAGCGTTTCTTTCCTCTGTGCCAGGATTTGGTCTTAGAATCCATGTCAGATGGGTGCTTCCAGACATCTATTCCCAATCCATCAGCTATTTGCCACCCCTGCCTTAGACAGGGGAGTGAAGGCATTAAGTGGGTAGATACCAACCAAAATGGCTTTGAAAGCAATAAGCTGATTCAGCTCTAGTCCTTTGGTAACTAGAAAGTGTCTGTCATGTGCAAGACAATGCTAAGAACTGAGAATGCAGATATAAATAAGCCATGGGCTGTGACCTTGAAGAGCTTACAGCCTTATAAAGAGGTTCTCTGTAATTGTCTTCACCAGGGCGTCCTTCTCAAAGATGCCCACTTTTGTCTGGCACATAGGGGCTCGATGGTCTGGTGGTCCCTTTGGTCTTGGCCCAATCTATCCTTTGTTTTTGTGATTTACTAACAATTACCATGAACCAGTTTTGTTTTGCTTTTAAATTTGAACATCACATCCTGTGTTTTAGTTTTTTCTTCTATGCTTTCCACTCACTGCTTTTCAGAGTCTTCTGTATACTTCATTATTATGAAAATCACATGTAATTTGCTTTATTTTAAAATGCTTACTGAGCACTGCAGACTTTGCATTTGGGGGCTCAGCTGCTTGGTCCTGTGAAAAGGAGGAGTGAAGCCAGGGAAGTTAGTATCCAGGAGGGGCGAGCTGATTGCATGTGCATTTATACCTATGCCTTTAAAACATTCCCATAAAAAGAATAAAGACATTTCCATTACATACTAGTACCGATCAAAAGACACTTGATTTTGCCTTGTGATAATTATCAAAGGATAGTTTTTCATACTTAGGTTTTATTCACATAGGAGTTTTTTTTTTTCTTTGTTAACTTAGGAACACATCAGTTCACATCAACTGACATGTTGCTGGCGTCTGTACTTGACATAACTATTGTTATTCCTACAGGAAACATTAAATATAAAAGATGGTCAATTTTGAAGAGCAAAAGGGTGCTGAAATGACTTGTAGGGTTGGCTGGTGCTTTCTCAAATGGATTGCCATAGTTTATTACTAGTAAAGAAAAGGAAAATGTGATTTACGTTATTGTCGTTTTTTCTATTAAAAAAAAAACCTTAAAAATGGGGCACTTTAGCTGTCCCCACAATGTTTTCCTATCTAGTAGTCATTTTAGGGAAAGTGCTAATCTGTAGAATGAATAGTTATGTTTTGATATGACTGATACTTTCTTTGTTAAAAAGGTTGTATTAAGTCTTCAATTTCAAGTGTAGCTTAAAAGTGTAAACATGATGTGATTCATTTGAATACAAGAATGCCTATGAAGTACTCACTATAACAGGATTCCTTTTGTGTTTAGAACTATAGAAGAAAAGATCTTCAAATAAAGTAGTTCTCAGTCACTTTTTGTTGTCTAAGTTCTATGTATCAGCTGCATATGCAGGGCTGTACCAGGACTAGGAGGAAATGGGTGAAGCAACTCAGGAACCTGAGGAGGGAGGATTGCTTGGGGCCAGGAATTTGAGACCAGCCTAGGCAACAGTGCAGTCCTGTCTCTACAAAAAATTAAAATAGCCGACGTGGTGGTGCATGCCAGTAGTCCCAGACACTTGGGAGGCTGAGGCTGGAGAACTGCGTGGGCCCAGGAGTTCGAGGCTGCAGAGAGCTCTGATTGCACCACTGCACTCCAGCCTGGGCAAACTGTGCAAGACCCCAAGTCAAGAGAAATCTATGAATAAATGGACAAATTTCCTACACAGGACACACTAAAGGAGGAGGAGGATGGCTGACCCAGCAGAGTGACAGACACCCAAAGCTAACTGAGCATTTTTTTGCCAGTAATTCTAAGCATTTTAAATTTATTTAATCCTCACATGAATCCCATGTGGTAAATAAAAATATTATCCTCCACTTTACAGTTGAGAAAACTGAGGCACTGTTGGTTACAAATTGCCACTTGGGAAAGAGGAGAAGGGAAAACTACATACGGCAGTCACTGGTCTAAAAGGTATCCTTTCTTTTGCTGGTGGAGGGGTGGGTTTCCGAGTGAGCCAATCTGGGAGCCTCTGGTCCTGCTTTTGCAGCAGTGTTCCAATGTCTGGCCTGCCTCTTCCTGTGGGCGTGGTTGCAGGAGGTGTGTGGAGGGGAGCTGAACATTTCTGCGGAGGCTAAGGATCTCAGGCTTCTGTTTGTAGGCCATCAACATTTCCTTGGCAATAAAACTTTAAAAATACATTTAGGGCTGGGCCTGGTGGCTCACACCTATAATCCCAGCACTTTGGGAGGCCGAGGTGGAAGAATCACTTGAGCCCAGGAGTTCAAGGCCAGCCTGGGCAACACAATGAAACATCTCCATTAAAAAAATAAATGAAACTCAGATGCTGGTAAATCCAATCTCCCGCAACTCCGTAGGATAAAGGCCCAGATTTAGAGGAGCCCAGTTTCTTTAGCTTAGAGTCCGTCGTTATGATGTCTGTCTTTTAGTCACAGGCTTCCTGCTCATGCCTTCACCCTCAGTTTGATGGCGTCAATCTCTTTCTTAGCTTTGGGATTATCTGAAACTGTAGGGGTTTGCTGTTCCTAGACTACATCCCAGGGAATGCTGCATTAGTAGAAATGAGTACATCTGTGTGGCAGGAGGTGTTTGGAAAATAAAATTCCCACCCTATTTCTCTTCTCCTCCCCCCTCTTTCCCTCATCCCCCTCCCTGCTCCTTCTTCCTCTTCCTCCTCCTCCACCTCCTCTTCCTCTTTCTCTTTTGGAGACAGAGCCTTGCTCTGTCACCCAGGCTGGAGTTGAGTGGTATGATCATAGCTCAGTGCAACCTTGGCCACCTGGGCTCAAGTGATCCTCCCACCTCAGCCTCTCGAGTAGCTGGGACCACGGGCATGTGCCACCATGCCCAGCTAAAATTAAAAAAAATTTTTTTTGTAGAGATGGGGTCTTACTGTGTTGCTCAGGCTGGTCTTAAAAAACGATTCTCCCACCTCAGCCTCCCAAGTGCTGGGATTTACAGGTGTGAACCACCATGCCAGGACCCACACTCTAATACTTTGCCTTCTCTGGGAGCCCGATCCTACTATATTTTCCTGCCTGTTCATCCACTTTAAGGCAGAGAACCTGGCTCCTATAGTTCTGTCAGGCACATACTGTCTGATTCTCTGCAGTCTGCTGGCTACAGGCAAAAGGGTGAAAGGCATGGACTCTAGAGCAAGACTTCGCTTCCAAATTCTGCTACTTTCTAGCTATAGCTTTGGGTAGGCTACTTAATCTCCCCAGACCTCAGTTTCTTTATCTGTAAAGTAGGGATAACAATAGTATCCACTCTGTGAAATTGTTGCAAAAAATTGTAGGAAGAAATTCATGTGATGTGTTCAGAATGGCATCTGGTGCATAGCACACAATGAACGCGAGCTGTTACTATTTCCAAAGCTGTTTCCTTTATACCTTCAAATGAGACAGCTTGGCTGGAAGCTTATGCCTTTCCCAAAATACCTTAGCAAAGCCATTAAGAGGTAGCTAACAAATTCTAGATCCTGGCACATTTCTTTTACTTCTCCCAAAGAGCCAACTTGAATGGTCTGAGGCCCGAGATACAGCAGCTTAATCAGTTGCTTTGCTTCCCACAGAAGGTCAGGGATGAGAAAATTCTATCTACTCCATCCCTTCCCTTGATTTAGTTGGTTCCATATTTCAGCTTTAGATATTTGCAACATCCGATCCCAAGTACCAAACCCTTTATTAAGACTTGTTTGAACCAGCCCAGGTAATGTGTCCATTTCTGAGGTAACCACTGTGGCCAGGGGAATGGAGGAGAAGCTCCAGTTCAACCACGTGGAATGAAGTCATCTCAGATGATAGGGGTCTGCTTACTAGAAGAAAGGGGTGTTGACCGTTGACTTGCAAAAGGAACAGCTGGACAACCTGTTGGTCAAGCAAAGTCAAGTTTGTTATGCTTACTGTGGAAAAATCCTTAGTAGTGTCTCAGAAGGGGGATGTGAGGGTTTTGGGCCTAGGCTGGGTGATTTTGAAGTAGGTCTCAAGACTGGGCAGAGTTTCTGATACCAGAACTTTGGGCACAGGACTCTGTGGCCACAGTGCAGTGAGAGTCCCAAAGCTAGTCTTGAGAGCTTGTTTGGAGGTTCCAGCAGGGGAGTGCAGCTACTCGTACACCCTTGACTGAAGACTGGTCCTCCTCTATTGGGGATGATCGTCCTCTTCGACCGAGTGTGCAGCTTCGGGAGGGACACACATGGAGTGGTGAGGGTGGAAGGGGACACCCGCCGAGCCAGCCAGATCAACTGAATCAACCCTGACAATCAATGGAGTGACAGATGTCACAGCCAGATCGCCCTCACATCCCCAAAGCTAGTCTTGATGGGGAAGCTGTGAGTCTTGGTAAGTAAGCTAGCTGGTTGTCTTATAGTGTTATGGAAGATAAGCCTTCTGAAAATACTTGTTTCTGGATACAGCTTCATCTGTCTCTCAGGATACACATGCTTGTCTCATAGAACAGTTCTTACGTGCTTGTCTTATTCCTCTTCTAGACTGTAGTTTCCTTGATGTTAGAGTGTTTCATTAATCTTTTTATCACTCTATGTCAGGACATACACCAGAGCCATGTAACACAGCAGATTCTGAAAGTATTTGTGGAATTGGAAAAATTTTGAAGCCCCCTTGGGTTTTCTGAAAATATATAGGTTTTGGTTTATGCAGCCCTAAAATTTCCTTATAGGAAAAAATAGTGTTTTCTTGATGAACAACCGTTACTAGGAAAACAGTGCACTTTTCTCTTCTACCGATGTAGATAATGTGTCACGCAGTTGGGAGAAGTTTCAGCTTCTGGCCAAACACCTAGGAGCTAGGGGCCCTGCAGGCAAATGGAATGGAGCCCTATCACTTCATTTTTTTCTTGTCACTGGAATCAATATTAGGGCTTGAATGATGTGATTGTCGCTCATAGAACTGTTTTTTCCTAAAATCTGAATTGAATGGCACAAATATACAGTTATCAGAATTTGAACGCCAGCGGGAAAGAGGTGTAGACAAGGTAGGAAATGTTATTGTCAGAAAGTGTGGTGGTCTGTGGCCGAGGGCCAGTTTCCCACTGTGGTCTGACCCCCATTTGGGCCTATGGAGGGCTACCTGTTGTATTGGATTAAAGGCTAACCTTGCTCAGTTATGACCTGATTTTAACTAAACTAGTTACGTTTGTAATAATCCTATTTCCAAATAAGGCCACAATCTGAGATACTTGAGTTTAGGGCATATATATATGTATGTGTGTGTGTGTGTGTGTGTGTGTGTGTATGTGTATGTATATACATATATATATATATATATATATATATACACATATATGTGTGTGTGTGTGTGTATGTATGTGTGTGTGTGTGTATGGAGGCAGGGGGTACCATTCAGCTCGAAACAGGTACTAAATCTTATCTCAAAAACCTTTTAAAATGTGCTGTTTGCTTCATATGCCATTCATTTAGAAGGGGCACGTTGCCTGAAATGGAGCTTGCTTTGAGTTGCCTACCTTCCCCACCTCCCACATCCCCATGATGCCTGTCATTTTAATGCCTAATAATGTCATTTTAATAATTACAAGTCTGAAAGAACAGGATAGGTAAATCTTATACCATTAGCCATGCTTTGATTTCAACTTTTAATGAAAAAACATGGCACCTTTCTTAGCCGAGTGCATGAGTTAGCAGGTACAGATGTTAAATGACATCTGTGAACTCAGTACTGTCAGTGTTCAGTGTTCCATGGAGGCTAATTTCTGTCACTTTCTGGTACCTGGTGGAAGGCACCCACCAGTGAGAATTTTTTTTTTAAAGCAATAGACACTGACTCTAGCCAATTAAAAAGAAAGAAAGAAAAGATACTAAAAAGATAGGATTTAGCTCAATCTTTAATAGAAAATGAAAGAAACAGAAACTATGGCAGCTTTGGCAGTTGGGAACTCAAGGAAAATCTCTTCAGGGCTCCACCAATGGGATAGAAACTCCAACCCACTTTAGGTCTCCTGCCATGAGCCCTGAATGGAAACCGAAGGGGTGAGCACCCTGATTGTCCCGCTGGGGTCACATGACCAGCCCTAGGCTGGGGCCCCTAGGAAAGTGTCACCAAGACTATACCCATTGAGGGAGAGGGATTTGCTGGAGCAAAGCCAAGCGTTCAGTGGTAGAGTCAAGACAGGAATCATCTGACGCCTTTGTCATATGTTTCCTTTTTTCCCCCTCTTTTTTGAGACAGAGAGAGACTCTGTTGCCCACACAGTGGCACAATCTTGGCTCACTGCAGCCTCCGCCTCCTGGGTTCAAGCGATTCTCCTGCCTCAGCCTCCTGAGTAACTAGGACTACAGGCGCGCCACCACAATCGGCTGATTTTTGTATTTTTAGTAGAGACAGGGTTTCATCGTGTTGGCCAGGCTGGTCTCCATCTCCTGGCCTCAAGTGATTTCCCCCGACTCGGCCTCCCAAAGTGCTGGTATCACAGACATGAGCCACCACGCCTGGCCACCTTTGGCTTCTGTTTCTGAGGATCAGAGTCATCCTAAGCTTCCTAGTCTGGGCAGGTTGTCATGGGAAAAGGGAAGTCCCCAGGGGCCTGCTCCATTACTATTTTAAGAAAATAACACAAACAGACCCAAGGCCAGGGCTGGCATGATGGCATATTAGACAGAGTACAAAGACTGCTGATTTATTCAGTTCTCTTATCTGATAGCCATTAAGAGGAGAAAGAACAGATGGGGAACATTCATTAGCACTGTTTATTATTATCTTCATGGATCTATTTCATAGCCCAAACTGTGGCAACTACATAATCCTTCTGAGGCATTGATTTGGAACGTGCTTTATTTTAACCAAGGCAGCCTAATTGTGAGAGAACATTCTGCATTTTTTCCCATTTAGTTGTTGCCCACAGTGATGCCATCTATGTTACCCTGGATCCCAGCCACCTCATGCCTTTTGTGGGCCCTCGGCATTTTTGCCTTCCTGGGCCCCTTCCTTGGTTAAAAAAAAAAATTAAAAATTATATTTTACTACTCTGCATAATGACCAGTATAATCATTATTGTAATAATGAGGCTGGACTCATTATTACACATTCACTCATTATTGTCATACTCATGTTTTTCTTCATTTAAAAAATTTTTAGAGATGGGGTCTCACTCTGTTGCCCAGGCTGGAGTGTAATGATGCGATCATGGCTCACTGCAGCCTGGCCCTCCTCAACTCAAGGCATCCTTCCGCCTCAGCCTTCCAAGTAGCTGGGACTACAGGCCTGTGCCACCACACCTGGCTAACTTTATATTTTTTGTAGAGATCGTAGGCCGGGGGGGTCTCACTATGTCACTCAGGCTGGTCTCAAACTCCTGGACTCAAGTAATCCTCCCGCCTTGGCCTCCCAAAATGGTGCTGGGATTACAGGCATGAGCCACCACTCCCAGCCCTTTAGCCCGTTCTTCTGGTTTTAAAATAAATTGCAATGAAAACACTTTTATGGACCTCCAAAAGTATTATGATGCTTCACCTGTGTGCCTTGGACCTGCACTAAATCATCCTAGATGTGCACGCCCTTGTCCTATGCCTAGCACTGTTCTGGAATGATCCAGAATGCTATCCTCAGATCCCTTTCTGAGAAGTCTGGAGTCAAATGGCCTGGATGCAAATACCAGTTCATTCTCACTAGCTCGTGACCTGCATTTAATCCCACAGACCTCAGTTTCCTCATTTGTGGCATGCTGGTAATAATACCCGCTTCTTTCTTGGTTTCTTATGAGGATTACCAGAGAAAATGTCGGTAGACACTTCCCACTGGATCTCCATACATGATAGCTGCATTTATTTCTTGTGATCACTACTCCTAGGTCATGAAGGTCATAACCTCACAGAAGGTGCCCCTGAAGGAAATCCAGTTATTTAGTGACTTGCTCTCCTTCCCCGTTATCTGGCACGTCTGTAGAAGGGGCTTTGGTGAGGGAGTGCGGGCAGGTCACATGTAGTCATTGCCATTATTTAAAAAAAAAAAATCTCGGCTGGGCGTGGTGGCTCACACCTGTAATCCCAACACTTTGAAAGGCCGAAGTTCAAGACTAGCCTGGCCAACATGGTGAAACCCTGTCTCTACTAAAAATACAAAAATTAGCTGGGCATGGTGGTGGACACCTGTAATCCCAGCTACTTGGGAGGCTGAGGAAGGAAAATTGCTTGAACCCAGGAGGCGTAGGTTGCAGTGAGCTGAGACCACGCCATTGCCCTCCAGCCTGGGGGACAAGAGCAAAACTCTGTCTCAGAAAACAAGACAAAACAAAAGACAAAACAAAACAAAAAAACCTCATACGCAAAGAAGTAGGGAAGGACTTCCAGATCTGCATTTTGTTTGGAAGAGGTGTCGTAAGGAAGAGAGCTGAAGCAGTTAAATGGAAGGCTGTGTGTTTCACAGGATTGTTGGTGCCACTGTTGGGTTCTGGGTTTGGGTGTGGACACCAGGCTGTCCTGCTTATGGCCAGACCCTCCACTGCAGCAGATTCATGCAGGGTGATTCGGAGCCACTAAAATGCGAAGAAAAAGACTCTGCGTGTTTTCCCAGCTCAGTTTTCAGAGCGGTGAGTAGGTGTTTTCTAGTTGTGCCAATGTTTATTTGTTTTGAAGTCTTTTCTGCTCTGTTGCGGGTCTGAAACTTCTCCGATCTTCAGAGGCAGCTTTGTAAAATGAAATGGGGTTTTAATGTCTCATACTCTTGGATTTGTTGCATTGCTTCAAAATATTTTCCACTATGGTGCCTGCTCAAAGGTCTCTGTAAAGCGTGGTGGTTATTGTCTCTCTGGCACAATTGCCCTTCTGTTTCCTTCTGAAGTTTGTAAAGTTATTCAGGCTCTACTGTATAAGGAGCAGGGTTAGTTTTACTAGCAGGAGGCTGAAATGAAACGGCAGCTGCTGTGAATGCTGTGTAGAGTAAAACCTGGCATCACACACCCACTGCCCTGCCTAGATTCAAATGCATTCAACACACAGAAAACCCCCAGTAAAGAAAATTTCAATGCTGAAAGAGAAGACTTGAGAAAATTACCATAGAATCAGGTATGTCTGCATGTGACAGATACCCTAAAATAACAGTACCTTATGTAAGACAGAAGTTAATTTTTCTCTGAGGACAAAGCAGCATGGAGGGTAAGCAGTGCAGAGCCAGGACCGCCAGTGGTGGCTGCAGCTGGCTCATTCCAACTCGAGAGAATCGGTTATTTGCATCCCCTCTCAGTCCTATGTTCAATGATGTCACACAGGTAACTTGAAATTGGCTATGGTGTGGCTGGGTGCAGTGGCTCATGCTTATAATTCCAGTACTTTGGGAGGCCAAGGCAGGAGGATCGCTTGAGTCCAGGAGTTTGAGACCAGCCTGGGAAATATAGTGAGACTTCATCTCTTAAAAAAAAAAAAAAAGAAAAAAAGAAATTGGCCCTGGTGGAGGATTTACATCAAAGATGTTGGCAAATGCTGCAAATCAGGGCTTTGCCCTTCAGAGAGCTGGTTGTTTACCACTTATCAGCATACCACTGGGTCTAGCTCTCTAATGGGGTTTAGGGACCCCAAGCTCTTTCTATTTTACTGCCCAACTATCCTAATATGTGACAGTCATTCTTACTGTTATTTCACAGTTTAGAGTTGATGCAAGAGTTCCAGCCATTAAATGACACATTCCAGCTGGCAAGAAGGAATAGAAATATAAGGAGACATGTACTGAACACCAACAGTATTTTCAGATCTCTTGGAAGCTGCTATACAGCATTTCTTTGGCAAATACTTAGCTACATGGCTTTGCTTAGCTATAAGGGAGGCTGGGAAATGCTGTCTTTATTAGGGGATCCACATGTCAAGCTAAAAGCTAGGGGTCTATGGTAGACAGAGCTCTACAAAATCCCCAGTAATCCTTACTTTGTATAATCTCCTTCTCTCGAGTATGAGGCAGGCAGAACTTGTGACTATGACAAAATATCACTCCTGCAATTATGTTATATATCAAATCAGTTGATCTTAAGGTACAGAGATTAGGTAGGCTTGACCTTAAAAAAAGCCCCTTAAATCCAGATCTAGAGTCAGAGATGGAAGAAGTCAGAGATTAGGAGCATGAGAATGATTGGATGTGCCATTCCTAGCTTGAAGGTGGAGGGGTCATGTGGCAAGGAGTGTGGGTACCTCTAGGAGCTGAGAATGACCCCACTGACAGCCAGCAAGAAAATGAGGGTCTCAGCTCCACAACCACAGGGAACTGAATCTTGACAATGACAAAAATGCTAAATGTAAAAGTGGATTTTTCCCTAAAGTCTGTAGACAAGAACTCAGGCTAGCCAACTCTTGATTTTAGCCTTGAGACACTCCAAGCAGAGAACTCAGTCATGCCATGCCAGACTTCTGACCTACAGAACTGTGAATTAACTAATGAGCATTGTATTAAAGTGCTAGGTTTGTGGTAAATTGTTAACACCGCAAATGAAAACAGGTACAGGATCTATTACTAAGGAAAAAGGAAAAAGAGATATTGGAGTATATACCTTGCATTCATTTCACAGTTTAGAGTTGATGCAAGTATTGCACTGAGTATATTCATCAATGCAGTAAAACCCCCAAACGTGTTAAATTGGAAGGAAACAGAGTTTGGTGAGCCTGACCTCCATGCAGGCATCTGTGACCATGCTCAAGTTCTTGGAACTTTTTTTTTTTTGAGACAGAGTCTTGCTCTGTCACCCAGGCTGAAGCGTAATAGCTCAATCTTGGCTCACTGCAACCTCCGCCTCTCAGGTTCGAGTGACTCTCCTGCCTCAGTCTCCTGAGTTGCTGGGATTACAGGTGCATGCCAACACCCATGGCTAATTTTTGTATTTTTAGTAGAAATGGGGTCTCACCATGTTGACCAGGCTGATCTCGAACTCCTGGCCTCAAGTGATCTGCTCACCTCAGCCTCCCAAAGTGCTGGGATTACAGGTGTGAGCCACCGTGCCTGGCCTCTGGGCTACATTCTTATCTAGAGGCTCAAATGGGGAAGAACCTACTTCTAAGGTCAGTCAGGTTGTTGGCAGAATTCATTTCCTTATGGTTTTAGGACTTGAAAATTCCAGCTTCCTGTTGCCTTAGCTGTGAGAGGCCATCCTTTGCCCTTTGCCACATGGGGATCCCAGCATAGTCAGCTATGGAGAAAGTCTCTAGGGTGACTCTTAGCCAGACAGAATCTTACATAATGTAACATAATCAGAAGTGACGTCCCATCACTTTTGTCATTTCTGTTGGTTAGAAGCAAGTCACAGGTCTCACTCACACTCAGTGGAAAGAAATTGGTATAAATACCATCATTGGGGTTTACCTAGAGTCTATATGCCATACAGACTGTAATTATATATATATATATATATATATATATATATATATATATATAATTATTTTTAATTGGCACATAATTATATTAATATGTATTTGTGGGATACAGAATGATATTTCAATGCATGTATACAATGTGTAATGATAAATCAGGGTAATTAGCATATTCATCCCCTTAAACATTTATTATTTTTTTGTGTTGGAGATATTCAAAATCTTTTCTTTCAGTTATTTGAAAACATACAACAAGTTATTGTTAACTATAGTCATCCTTTAGTGCAATAAAATATCAGAACTTATTCCTCCTATTTAGCTGTAATTTTCTATCCTTTAACCAACCTCTCCTTATTCTCCTTTCCCTCTTACCCTTTCCAGCCTGTGGTAACCACAATTCTACTCTCTGTTTCTCTGGGATTAACTTCTTAAGCTTCCATACAGGAGTGAGAATATGTGCTATCTTTCTGTGCCTAGCTTGTTTCACTTGACACAAAGTCCTCCAGGCTCATCCATGTAGAGAAGGAAGATAGGATCTTCTTTTTTATGGCTAAATAGTATTCCATTGTGTATATATACTGTGTTTTTTAAATCCAGTTGTCTGCTGATGGACACTCACAAATCTCAATTATTTTTCTCATGTTCATGATTAATCTCAGCCAACTATGAGACTTCATTTCCTGTTTCCCCCATCCCCCTTGTGAGGAGTGGTCATATGACCTAGGTGTGGGAATAATAACTAAGCAGAAGTATCCTGGGAGGTTTCTAGGAAATGTTTTGGACTCTCCTGATCAAAGGAAAGAAACACAGTTCGTAATGTTTTTTCTTCTTTTTAAAGCTTTGAATGTGTAAGTTGTAACTGAAACTACAACAGCACATGATCATGAAAAGTCAAGAGAATCACAGAGATAACAGCGTTAGGTGAGCTGCTGAATGACCACTCATAATCCTTACAGCTGGATTTCCTGTTGTATGACAATAATTAATTTTTCTGTGCTTAAGCCATTATAACATGGTTTGCATTATTTGCAGTCAAAAGCATTCCTAATGAATAAAGTTGGTCATGATTTTTCTGCCTCCAGCCTTGGGTAATTATATTTCTGACAATAGTAGACAATTTTGAGGAGGTCTGCTGAGTCTGGGATCTCTATTCTCTGACTGATCATTTTTTGCATGTGACCTTGGCCTGGCCGTAGCTGATTGAATCAGCATGCACTCTTGACCAAAGCTGGGCCAATCAGATTCTCTTTTGCATCTAAGCTGAGAGACACAAGAACAGGCTCTTAGGAGCTGAGTCATATTAATTCCAGAGCTTTGAAGTAAAGACTTGTAAACGTGTGTAGCTGAGGTCCTAGAGCTAAGTTTTAGCCTTTCCTAGAGCCTGGCTGTTCAGTTTTTCACTAGATTGCATCAAAGGCATCTATATATTCATAATCAGTTTTTTCCTTGTTTAATCAAGCTAGATTCTGTTGTAAGGAGTATCAACTAGGAAAAGTGGCATTTGCAGAGCTGTTTATGATCTGACCTTTGTCTTCCTTCAGCAAGAAATTCTGCACTCATCCTCAATTACAGCAGTATTTTCTCAGCTGTCTTCCTTGATCCCAACAGGACAAGAGAGCTGGAGTTCCCTCCCTATACCTGCACATCACCCACTACTGTCTGACTTAGTAGGCATAGGTAGACACTGTGTCCTTTCCATTTTTGTCTTTCCAGAACCTAGCACAAAGTCTGGCACCTCATAGGCACTTAGTAAATGCGTTTTGAATGAATAAAGACAGAGATGGGAGTTTCTGACTGAAGTAATAGTATAAACATAACCACAGAGAATGAAAGTACGTGGGATTCTATGTTCCTGAAGGGCAGGGACCATGTCTTATTTAGCCTAGCACAATATTTGGTACATGGCAGGCATATTAGGGTGTTCTTGCATTGCTATAAAGATATCTCTGAGGCCAGGTAATTTATTTAAAAAAAGAGGTTTTTTTCTTTCTTCTTTTTGGAGACAGGGCTGTTGCCCAGGCTGGAGTGCAGTGGCACCATCTTGGCTCACTGCAACCTCTGCCTGGGCTCAAGTGATCCTCCTACCTCAGCCTCCTGAGTAGCTGGGACCATAGGTGTGAGCCACCAGGCTCGACTAATTTTTTTTTTCAATTTTTTTTTGTAGGGGTGAGGTTTTGCCGTGTTTCCCAGGTTGGTCTTGAACTCCTGAGCTCAAGTAATCTGCTTCCCTTGGCCTCCCAAATTGCTGGGATCACAGGACACTATACCTTGCCAAGAAAAGAGGTTCTACAGGCTATATAGGAAGCATAGTGGCATCTGCTTCTGGGGAGGCCTCTGGAAGCTTCCCATCATGGTGGAAGGTGAAGTGGGAGCTTGCACATCACATGGCAAAAGCAGGAACCTAAAGGTGGGGGAGGTGCCACACACTTTTAAACAATCAGATCTGGCGAGAACTTACTCACTATTGTACGGACAGCATCAGGGGAGTGATGCTAAATCATTTAGGAGAGATCCACCTCCGTGATCCAGTCACCTCCCATCAGGCCCCACCCTCCAATATTGGGGATTAGATTTCAACATGAGATTTGGGTGGGGCAGATATCCAAACTCTATTAGTAGGTATTTGTTAAAAGTCTTTTGAACTGCTCTGCACTGTGCATTGCTGAGAGAATGGCAAGTGTCTCTCTGGGGCTGGGGCATAAGAGTGGTGTGTGTATGTATGTGAGTGTGGAGGAGGTGGTGGTGGGTGGGGAGTTTAGTGGAGATGAGATGGAAAAGGCAGACTAGGGCCCTACTGTGTGAGGCTTTGCACACTGGGCTAGGGTTCTTGACATGTGTTTTGTAATCGACAAATAAATCAAAGTATTTTATTTACAGATGTAATGGGGCCAGAGTGGGCAGCTTCTAAATAATTCAGGAAATAAAAAAACAACTGACTGAAGTAAGGAGGCAGCAGTAGACTTAGAAAGGAGCCCTGGCTCTCACGAACATATTGTTAAATTTTTAAGTATTTTATGAGCCAAATGTAAAACTTTTGGTAGCTTGAAATTGGCCATATTTACACTACAGAAATTGGTAAACACTGCAGATGAAAGCTTTAAAGAAATTCATTTTATGGGAAATGGTTTGACCAGCACACCACTGAGAAAGATTTCGGAGAGACATTTGGATGAAACTGATAGGCTCTGATGATTGGTTGGGGTGGGTCTAGGGGTGAAAAGTTCTTAAAGGTGGTACTGAAGTTTCTCATCTGAGATTTTAACTCTGAGTGACTTGCAGGATGAAGATGTCACTCAGTGGGAACATCAGGAGAGTAGGTTTTGGGGAAAAGATGATATATGTGATTTGCTACATGAATTTGGGGGTATCACATGACATGCGTGTGGCTTGTCCAAAAAAAGACACTGAAGCCTGTGTTTGATGCTCAGACCAGTCAGAACTGGATTGTAGGCTTGAAATCAGTTGTCTAGAGGTGGCGGTTGAAGCTTTACAGGTAGAAACATTTTCCAAAGATAAGGAGCAGAGTGAGAGAATAGACAACAGAGAACACTGGGGATGCCTGCGTTTAAGGGGCATGCTGTGGAAGAGGCTATGGGAGGAGACTGAGAATTTAAGAAGCATCTCTTTGCAAAACAGAAGCACATTCTCATTTTCAAAACCTCATTCTGGTGTTTCTTATAGACATTTGCTTGATCTTTTTCTCCTGTTTTGGCTTCTAGGTTTCAAGGAGATTGTCTATATCAATAGCCTCAACCCTGTCATATGTGATACTTCCTTTTTATTATGTGTTGTAATATTTTCTTTACTACTTTGAGATGCAATTTAGAAATAACATGATCTCCTTATACACATAATGAAAAATCAGTGTTGCCCTGATGGTAAGAGAAAGGAGAAATAAAAATAACTACAATCAAATAATGTTTGTCAAATGTAATTGGGCACAACTATTGTAAAAAGAGTCATTAAAGTAGTGACCTGCCAGTACCTAGACACCGATTTTATGAATGTAACACTTACAAATGCAGACTGGTAAAGTTTTTTTGTACCAGTGACCAAATACCCATAGGAGCCTTGACATTGGTGATTCGGATTTTCATCATTAAACAACTCTTGGCAAAATTCTGAGTGCAAAAAGGTACCAACTTCTTTTGATTTACATAGTAGTTGTATTCCTGGAAAATTCAGTGTATAGTCATACTGTACAAAAAAATACACAATGCCTACATTTAAATGGACTTAGGTTTTAGGTAAGAAAATTGTTAACAGATTTTTTTAAACCTATAAGTGTCTTTATTGCATAGGATGCTGGACAATTCATTGCATAGGACTGTTCTGTTCACTGCAGATTATCTAACATCTAGATCACTGTGCACTACGTGCTTGCCAATTTTCTTTTTTTTTTTTTTTTGAGACGGAGCCTTGTTCTGTTGCCCAGGCTGGAGTGCAATGGCACCATCTTGGCTCACTGCAAGCTCCACCTCCCAGGTTCAAGCAATTCTTCCGCCTCAGCCTCCCGAGTAGCTAGGATTATAGGCAGCACCATCATACCCGGCTAATTTTTTGTATTTTTTTAGAGATGAGGTTTCACCATGTTGGCTAGGCTGGTCTTGAACTCTTGACCTCAGGTGATCTGCCTGCCTTGGCCTCCCAAAGTGCTGGGGTTACTAACCCACCTTGCTGGTTTTCTAAATGCCCCCTGAGGGCAGTACTATCTGCATTGATAATATCTGGTCCTACTCAGTGCTCAGTGGTGTTTGAGGTAAAAAAGCCTGTGGATCTGAGATCAGAGGGCACTAACCATGGTGTACAGATACCTCTTATTCCTGGGGAACTTGGGGCAGATGGATCTGCAAGTCAGTCTGGCCAAGAGGAATCATAAAAAGACAAATGTTCATAACTTGGAAGGTTTTTGTTCCTTTAAAAGTTAAAGAGTCTTTGGTAGAGACCTGGAGGACTGGATTTAGAAAACAATCTTTTTTTTTCTCGGTAGAGACATGATCTCACTATGTTGCCCAGGCTGGTCTCGAACTCCTGGGCCCAAGAGATCCTCCTGCCTTGGCCTCCCAAGGTGTTGGGATTACAGGCACAAGCCTCCATGCCTGGCTAGAAAACAATCTTTAAACAAGTTATAATAATAATAACAATCCAAACTGATTGCCTAAAATCTATCCCCCTCCACGCATGGAGCTGAGAAGAAAGCCAAGTCATTTACTGCACATGTCTCTGATCCTCTGAATTTTGTCTCCTTCCTGTAACAAGATTTGAGAAGAGCAAAAATCCTTCCCTTTCTTCTTCCCTTCTTCCTTCCCTCCCTTTCCCTTCCCCTTCCCCTTCCCCTCCCCCTCCTCCTCCCTCCTTCCCTCCCTCCCTCCCTCCCTTCCTTCCTTCCTTCCTTTCTTCCCCACCTTCCCTTTGTCTTGCTCTGTCACCCAAGCTGGAATGTAGTGGTACAATTCTGGCTCACTGCAGCCTTGAACTCCTAGGCTCAAGCGATCTTCCTACTTCATCCTCTTGAGTATCTGGGACTATAGGTGCATACTACTATGCCTTGCTAATTTTTAATTTTTTTGTAGAGATGGGGGTGGGGGATTGTCTTGCTGTGTTGCCCAGACTGGTTTTGAACTCCTGGCCTTAAGTGATCCTCCCACCTCACCCTTCCAAAGTGTTGAGATTATAGGCATGAGCCACCATGCTTGGCCATGATTAACTTTCTTACATTTGCTTTTAAATGTTAAGACAGAGCATCAAACAGGAATTCCAGGAACGCACGATCTGGAATAGGTATCCAAGAACTCCAAATTACTTCCCATAGTGTAGAGGAGAGGCTGCACAATTCCCATGAACTTCACTCCTCTCTCACCGTCTTATTGCCAGTGAATTCTCTCCCTCTCCTAAAGTTCAAAACTGCCAACCCCAACTTGGCAGCCACTCGGGAGACAGGGCAACAGGAGCCAGGGTGGCAGCAGCTGTAACCTCTTGCAAATCACCTCCTTCTCTGAGTCAAAATTTCATAAACACATAGTTCAACAGTTGCTAAAAACACTCACTGATTCTTGACATCCAAAGAAGGCATTTCAGGACTCCTCAATTTTAATGAATGATCTCAAATATTAAAGCACTTTGCTGAGTTTGCTGAAGCATTCTACAGTTGAAGAAAGCATCGGGTGCAAGGGGAAGACCCTCACAGAAAAACATCCTATTCTGGATACATGACCATTTATAGATATGTCCTGCTTCATTTAGATATTGCCAGCTTCCAGACTATGCCAATTGTTATGTTCAGGGTCACTTTCCAGCCCATGCTGCGGTCTGGAGGGAAGTGGGTGGATGAGCAGAAAGAATACTTTGGGCTGTAGGCAGGTGAAGGATGGTTTTATTCAGCAGCACCTCTCATCAACAGCTTTCTCACATCGTTTGCCCTATCTCGGCTGCTTAGTCGAGCTCCCACATACAGTTGTGCGGCCGGCTCTTCCTTGCCTTCAGGGTCATCAGCTTACCTCTTTCTCTCTGTGGGCACAAGTGAGCCAAGCTGTGTCCTGGCTCCCCTCTGTCCATCTGCAAAGATTAACAGCTTTGGCACTCTGTCTCTGGTGCGAGCATGCCTGCACAGTGTCAACAGAGCAATTATACCTTTTAAAGACAATAGTGGCTTCGGGCCAAGGAATGGCCTTCCAATGTTATGGCTACATGGCTTTCATAACGAGTGGAGTTATATACCTGTGCTCTAAACTTGCTGAGTCACTCAGGATGTTTGCTTCGGCTTATTCTTGACCAAAGTACAGTCATATTCCTTACAGTTATGACTTAACCTGAAAAGGAGAGACAATTGTCTAACTTTGAGTAGGCATGTTCGAAAAGAAGTGGATTGCTGACATGAAGTATTTTGTCCATAGGTTCAAATATTTAAGGAAAATACTTCTTGTTTTCTGATATTGGTGCTAGGTTTTCCTTTGCATCAAGACAAGGATATTTACTTTACCCCTAAGATCAAAAAAGAATGGCCCTACCTTTTTTACTTACTGCTCACCGTGGGGAAGTATAATTCTTTTGTGTACTACGAACATTTAATTAGTGGCCCCTTTTGGAATACTCAATTGGCACTCCTGTGTTACCTATCAACTTTTTCTGGCCTTGCCACCGCAGTCACTCCTAATGCCTAATTACTTAATGATGTGATCACTTTCCCAATCAGATGTATTGGAAAGGGCAGCACCTCTCAGAAGGTAATGTACATGCAGTTCACCTGGGCATCTTGTCACCTGCAGATTTTGATTCAGGAGGCCGGGGTAGAGCCCGTGGTTCCTCTTTTCTAACAAGCTCCTAGTTAATGCAGATGCTGCTGGTCGGAGAGCCATGCTCTTGTGTAGTAAGGTATAGCAGAGGAATGACAGGCAGCATTAAGAAGAAAGATTACCTTTCAGAGAGCCACAGACCAGCTGGGAAATAATATACCAGGAAGAGGTGAGAAGACATGTGTATATGTGAGATATATTTATTCATATTAATGTATATGTGTAAACATACGAACTGTCTCTGCTTAAAAACGGCATTCTTAATAGATGTTTTGCAAAAACATTTAAAAAGGAGGTATGGCCGGGCACTGTGGCTCATGCCTATAATCCTAGCACTTTGGGAGGCCGAGGTGAGTGTAAGAATTAAAGAAAGAGGAGAGAAACATGAAGGCGGCTTGCCAGTTAACAAGGACAGGTTTATTTTTGCAAACCTGAGAGGGATTTCTGGCTAAGTTAGGTCAGAGCCATACTCTCTTACAGAATAAGAGTTTTTAAGGATTCAGAGCGGGAGTATATCAGAGGCTTGGACTGTTTCTGTGTCTCTTTGTGTTGTTTACTTGGGAGGGAGAGTTGTGTATCTGTGCACATACATCTTCCTGCAGCTGCAGGCATACCCCTCCAAGTCAGCTTTTAGCTTCCCTATCTAAGTGCACCTAAAGGGAAAGGAATGCGCTTCTTAAGGCCTACTGTTTTATTGGGGACCATGGTATGGAAGTTTAGCAGTTACCCAAGAGTTGTTCCCCCCACCTCTCTTTGTGCCCAAACTGTCTTATCTGTGTTTTACTGTCTGCTCTTTCCGGCTGCTTGTAGTTAGAAGTGATTTCCTTGAAATGCATGAGGCTAGAAAGGGAGCTGGAACTTAAAGTGGCAGTGTTTGTCCGAGATGATGGTGATCCTGCTCTGCCAGTGGGCAGATCACTTGAGGTCAGGAGTTCAAGACCAGCCTGGCCAACGTGGTGAAACCCCATCTCTACTAAAAATACAAAAAACTAGCTGGGTGTGGTGGCAGATACCTGTAATCCCAGCTACTCGGGAGGCTGAGGCAGGAAAATCATTTGGACCTGGGAGACGGAGGTTGCAGTGAGCTGAGATCATGCCATCGCACTCCAGCCTGGGTGACAGAGCAAGACTTTGTCTCAAAAAAAAAAAGAAAAAAAAGGAGGGAAGTATGAAGCTACGTAGGGATGTTTTTATAGATAAATATTTGGTGTGCTGTTGCTTAAAATGAGTTAATATATATAAAATGCCTAGTGCTATGATGGGTTTATGTAAAATGTGTTACTTATATTTATTATTATTACTATAGTTTTATGCTGGTTCTAGGATCTAGGATTGAAAGGTCGAAGAATTAGAATGGAAAGGAGGTCCTTGGAGAAAGAAATTGTTCATGATTGAAAAAGGACAGTCGTGGAGATAGTCACCAGGAAGTGGAACAAATCAAGAGCCACCAATTTCTTCCTTAAAGAAGTCTTTCACCACACAGTAGCCATACCAGATGGAGGAAAACTGTAAGTATGGTGTTTCCAGAAGTGTGCAGGTTATGGAATAGCTGCAGCATGAGAGGCTGTCATTGCTTCTTGCCTCAGTCACATTTGCAGCCTGAGACTCTCCTGATCACTGGAAAAACAAAACAAAAGGAACACAGGAAAAAAATGTTAAAATTTCCCTCTTAAAAATAGAAAAAGCAAAACCAGCATTAGGTTTAGCAATAATCAGCAGTAACTGAATTTTAGGGAGAAAGGCAGTGAATTATAGCAGTATGAAAAAGCACTCTTTGTCCAAAATCAGATTTGTTAATTCTCATTTTTTTAAAGAAGATTATTTTTACAAAACAGCATAATTGAGATTGTGTATTACAAACTAAATTTTTATATGATTTTATTGTTCTCTAATCCTGTTTAAGTTGTAAAGTCCTGTTTTTCAGTGGAGTTTATAGTCTTTAATGAAAGGTGGTAGAACTGACTTTATAAACATAAGTGTTTATCAGTTGCTGGGGAAAGCTTGCTAGTATTCAGCAAAACCATTAATATATAAAGCACTACCATCCACCTAGTGGTAAAAATCCAAATTGCAAGCATTGTGTCTAGGTTGAGAGGCTCCAAACCACATTTGAGGAGTTAGCCAGATTGCAGACTACCTGACCACAAGGGCCACGTGTGGTGATCCGCAGCTCTCATTTCTTTGGGGGTTCAGTGGACCCAGAGACACATGGGCTGCTCACGCACTGCTTTTGAGGCTGGAGTTAATGCATCTGTGAAAAAGCATACTCTTCACTCTCTTCTTAATTCATTAATAATGTTAGACCTACCTGTATGTGGGAGAAAAATAACCAATACTCTAATTATTATAAGTGCATTCAAAGTTGTGTAATAGATACCTTCTTAAGTTGGTGAATACAATGGAAGAAATGAAGTAAGTATTTAAAAGCTCTGTTACTACTTATCGAGCTTATCTGAATTGAAGCGACAAAGACCCTAGTAAAAATGATGACTAGGAGGTGGCTCAGAGAATGTTTTACACTGTTTAAATTCTTACTGTTTTACACTGTTTAAATTCTTACTGATTGCTTCCCCTTGGAAGGTAGTGTAATATAATGGAAAAGCACTGGCAATGCGCAAACTTGGTTGTGGGGCTTTGGGAATCCCTCTCAGTCTCAGTTTCTTTACCTTTAAAATGGGGCAATAACTTGGAACACATACTATCATGAGATTAAATAATATATGAAAAGTAATTAATACCATGTGATCACAGAGCCTGGTTTATGGAGTAGAGGCAAAGGTCATAAGTTTTTCCTTACTTTCTGTATATTTGTGAGGCGTTCGGCACCTTCAGGAACACAGTATCCTCCAACACCAACTGGGCTTATGAGCTCAGCATTGAGTCAGAGGAAAGGAGGTCTCTTTCTGATTCATGGTTCCACTTCCTGAGGTTCCTTAGTCATCTGAATTGGTCCAGACGAGGCTGCCCCTACTGAGAAATGTTCGTGTTCTGTTTTGAGTCAGGTTACATTATTTACTGATAGTCTTGCCTGGATGTAAATGGTGTTTGTGTATTGGTATACGGTGTGGCCAAGGTAACACATATGTTCTTCCGAAGTTGGCTTTTATTTTTTTGGAGAAAGTTATGAATAGCTGCAGAGAACTGGAAACTGTCTTTCAGCTTGGTGGAACAGCGGAAGTCAGCAATAGGTGGAGTGGAAGCTGACTAACTTGCAGTGTAACCTCTGGGGAGGGTTACATAACCTCTGGGTTTGCCACCTGTACTGCAAAAGCCATGAATTGAGGGTTGCTCCCCTGCTCCTGGTGAGGGGTAACTGACAGAGTGGTTTCCAAGCACTCTAATGAAACATTAGCATTTTAATCACAGTGATTGCCACCTTTATGGCTCTTGGCACGGTATGATTATGGTGGTAAATAATTTGAATTACATGAATTTAGCTTTATGATTTGAATGAAAAGAATACAGACTCACAAGAGTTAGAACTACTGGACTGGTTTAATTTTTTTTTAAAGGTACACAGTGCTGTCCCTCTACTTATTAAATGATACATGCTTAAGGAAGAACATTTGATATACAGATGCTCTTCAAGTTACAATGAGGTTATGGCCCAATAAACCCATCATAAGTTGAAAATATTGTAAATCAAAAATACATTTAACACACCTCACCTACTACACATCATAGCTTAGCCTGGCCTGCCTTAAATATGCTCAGAACACTTACATTAGCCTACAGTTGGGCAAAATCATCTAACGTAAAGCCTATTTCATAATAAAGTGCTAAATATCTCATGTAATTTATTAAATTCTGGACCGGAAGCAGAAGACACAGATGGCCGTTTTGTGGACAAGATGGGATGTGAAAACACAAAACACAGTATCCAAAAAATGCTGGCAACACAGTGCCCTACAGAGACTCAGTTTTTGACCCTGATGGTTGCATGGCTGACTGGGAGCTGCAGCTCACTGCGTCTGCTCAGCATCATGAGAGAGTGGTACCACATATCACTAAACCTGGAAAAGATCAAAATACAACAATTGAAATATGGTTTCTACTGAATGTATATGGCTTTCATACCATCGTAAAGATGGAAAATCCTAAGTTGAACCATCCTAAGTTAGGGACTGTCTGTATGTGGCATAATGAAAACAGTCACTCACAATCAGGTCATATGTCCTAGTGCCCCTAGGACAGTCTCAGTCCAAGTAGTGCCTGCTTTTACTCTCAAGAGTGTCCCAGTTTGAGTGATAGCTTATGCAGTCACTCTGCTACCATAGTGCCCCTAGACTGCCTCACAGAGGCAACTGCCATGCACATGTTGGCCATTGGTTATAGAATCCATTTTCCAACAATAAGGTCATAACAGAGTAAGGAAGCTCCTACACTGGGGAGCCCCATAACCCAGATTCTGGAGTTTGGCTGGGTCTCTTACTAGCTCTGTGACTTTAAGCAAATGATTTTCATAAAAAGATGCAATTATTTCCTTGTCACATCTTGTCAAATGCATCAAAATAATATATGCTTATGGTAAAAAAAAAAAATTCTAACAGTATAAAAAGGTATAAGCTGCTGTCCACTGCACCCTTCCCCTACTCCCCAGAGGTAATCATCTTCTGTTGGGTTGGTTATTTCACCTCTTTGCTCCTTCTTCTCTCAACTGAAAGATGGGAATTGTAATACTTATTGCATACCCTCACCTACACTGACCTTATGTGCCCGGCACAGGTCCTGACGTATAGTCAATGCTAAAAAAAAAATGCTTATTAAATTAAGATTACTGGCATGTTCCTTAGTAGCCTGCTTCTTTTCACTTAGCAAGTATACAGAATGGTTTCTTAACCTCATTTGTAATAAACAAAAATCCCCCAGTAAATATGGAAATATGAGTTTTCTGAGGGGCCTCTATTCAAATGTTTTTAAGCAAATATTACCAAGTTCAATAAGCATAGAAATGGAACCATGATCACCCTGCTAGAAGCTGGTCCTTCCAGGTGGGGCTTGGGGCAGTCTGGGTGTGTGGGAGGCAGTGGGGTGGAACATTTGCACTGCTGTTTGTGGTGTACCTGTTCAGTCATAAACAGAGGGCTTTAGTTTCCATCTGGCTTTCTGCACTGGCACTAAAGTCACATTAAAAAGAAAGAGAGAGTAATGAAAAAGAAAGACATCTAAATTGCTCCTTGAGTAGGGTAAAAAAAAAAATTGGCCCAACGACCCTAAGTTCTAATGTGGTCAGAATGAGGCAGGAGACGACAGTTTCTGAAATACAAGAAGCCAAGGAGATGTATTTTGACCATGAAGAAGATTAGTTCTTGTCAATTCTTGGTGATGAGTGCTGCTCACTCTGTAGTCAAAACATCCCGCTGAAACGGAGGATTGCTGACAAGAACGTCCTCCCTTTCCTGTCGCTTTATTTAGTTCCAGTCAGTTCCAGTTTGTTTTGTCACAGTCAGAGGCGAGGGAGATGCCTCAGTTATCCTCAATATCGTGGAAACTTTGGTTCACAGAATTCGTTCTTTTTAGGTTCTTCCAGCCCTCTGTCTCTGCTGTCCTGGTCTCCACCCTGACTGTCATACTGGGCTTCAAAACTCTTTCCTAAAATTGGGGATCCAGTATTTGAGCTATGATCACTCAAAGACCTATCTCCGTTTTCACTGAATCCAATGCCTTTTTAGGCTCTTTTAAGTGGATTAAAATCCACTCCCTGCTTTACTCCCAGGTGGGAGCATGCAAAACAATGAACTCTAGCATTTCCCCCAGTTACAGAATTGTTCTAGCACCAAACATATATGAATAGGAGATCACTCAAAAGACATTCTTGGCATGCTGTGAAAAGCAAAAGATTTTCCTCCCTGGCCACTAATGGGTTAGAGGTCTGTGTTCCTTTCTTTAGGAATGACACCTTGACTCTTGAAAGCATTTTCTGTATTTTGGTGTCCCTTACATATATGGGGTGATATGTGGCAAACAAGTCTTAATTATCATACCCCAGGTCTGTTATTAAAATTTATCTTAAGATAATAAATATATGTACTTTTAACCACATAGACATTTGTTGTTTTTAACCATATTAATGTAACACTTTAGACATTTTCTGTATTAGTTATCTGTATTTGTTATCTATTGCTATGTAACAAATTGCCCCAAAACGTATCAGTTTAATAAACAGGTATTTATTATTCATATACTTTCTGAGGGTCAGGAATCCAGGAGCAACTTCACTGGGTGATTTTGGCTCTGTCACTTGTGTGGGTTCAGTCAAGATGTTGGCTGGGGCTGCAGTCGTCTGAAAACTTGGCTGGGCTGGAGAGTCCACCTCTGAGCTCATTCACATGGCTGTTGGCTGGGGGCTTCAGTTCTCCACGCCGCAGGCCTTTTCATAGGGCTTCTCATGACATGGCAGTTGGCTTCCTCCAGAATGAGTGACCCCAAGAGTGAGGACAAGACAGAAGCCACAGTGATAGAACACCACTTCCACCGTATCTTATTGGTCGCACAGACCAATTCTGGTACAAGGTAGAAGAAGACTATCTGAGGGTGTAAATCATAGGTGCCACCTTGGAGGCTGGTGATCACAGTCCATCTTTTGGGTTCTTATGATTCACATCCCTTCCATAAGCAAAATACTCAATTCCTCATAAGTTCCCCAAAAGTCTCATCCCATTAGAGTATAAACTGGAAGTCTAGAATATTGTCATATATTCAGGCCTGGGTACAGATGAGGCTTGTCAGGTGTAGTTCCCTTTGGACAGTTCCTTGAGTATCATTTCTCTCTATCCATACACCTGTGGGCTGCAGAGACAAGTTATCTGTCCCCCACACTCAATATACAGGCTTAGCTAGGCATTGCATAACAACTGTTGATATTCCTGCCCAAAGATGTGCAGAGTGGAGGCACACAACGACCTCTAGCAGGTCTGAAATCCAGCTGGGCAAACTCGGAGGTTCCTTGATAGGGTGTCAGTCACACTTGTGACTAGGAGTTGTTCTATTCACTCCTGGCTCTGCCTTCTGGACTCTTGGTTCTCTCTGAGTCATCCTTTTTTTTCATGAAAACAGCGCGTGTTTGTGGCTGACTAGTTTTTTCGACCTGTTTCTTATTTATATACATTTTTGAGTTCAACAGCCTTTTTTTGTATTGTCCTTTTCTCTGCCTCTCAGTCAAAGCTGGGGTGTTTCTGCTGATATCTTTTTTTTTTTTTTTTTTTTGAGACAAAGTATTGCTATATCATCCAGCAGGCTGGAGTGCAGTGGTGTGATCATGGCTCACTGCAGCCTTGACCTCTGGATTTAAGAGATCTTCACACTTCAGCCTCTTAAGTAGTTGGGACTACAGACACATGCCACCATGCCTGGCTAGTTGTGTGTGTGTGTGTGTGTGTGTGTGTGTGTGTGTGTGTGTGGTTTTTTTACTTTGTATTTTTGGTAGACAGGGGTTTTTGCCATGTTGCCCAGGCTGGTCTCAAACTCCTGGGCTCAAGTGATCCACCTGCCTTGGCCTCCCAAATTGCTGGAATTGTAGGCATGAGCCACCACACCTGGCCTGATATCATTCTTTCAAAAATTTCGTAAGTCTGTGAATCCTACTGGAGTTTACTCCATTAGATAAAAAGGCATAGATCTCTTCAAGAGAAGCTTTTTTTTTTTTTTTTTAAACTATAAACTTCTTTAGAGGGACAATGTCCTCCTAAGCTTCTTAAAGTCCTATTGTTTAAATGAATAAATCTGTGACTCAAACTTTTAAAATCATTAGAGGATCTTTGCTGTGAAACATAATGTCTTCCTTGCAGCATCCTGGTTTGAGTTTTGCTTGCAAGCCCTTTCTAAAATTTGTCAGCGTTTGTCATCTGAAAGGGCTGAGAATTTTCAAAGCCATTGTGTTTAGTGGTTTTAGTGGTTTTTAGGCTTGTTTATTTTAACAGTCTTTTATATATCAGTCTGTTTTGAGACAGAGTCTCACTCTGCTGCCTAGGATGGAGTGCAATGGCACAGTCTCTGCTCACTGCAACCTCTGCCTCCTAGGTTCAAGTGATTCTCCTGCCTCAGCCTCCCGAGTAGCTGAGATTACAGGTGCCTGTCACCATGCTTGGCTAAGTTTTGTATTTTTAGTAGAGATGAGGTTTTGCCATGTTGGCCAGGCTGGTCTCGAACTCCTGACCTCAAGTGATCTGCCTCCCTCGGCCTCCCAACATGTCAGGATTACAGGTGTGAGTCACTGTGCCCAGCCTTATATATCAATCTTATCTCTTACAAGCAGTAAGAAGAAACCAGCTGGCACTTTACCACTCTGCCTGGAATTGTCCTCAGCCAGATCACCCCGTTCACTGGGTACACTTTCTGCTCTCCACATAACTGCAGGTGACAGTGTTGCTAAACTTTCTGCTACTCCATAATCAGGATCCCCTTTCTTCTAGTTTCCAGTAAGATTTTCCTCAATTTCCTTTAAATCCTCTCCAACAGCTACAGTCCAGAATTATATAAGAAGTGTGTTCAAATGCATTTAATATTTCACTAATACTCTTAAAATCCTTATAGCTTGTCTAGTTTCCACTCAATGCTCAGTTCTAAAGCCATTCCCACATTTTAGTTTTCTGTTATGATATGCCATTTACAAGGACCAAAATCTTTACAGTTCCTCCAGATGAACATGTTTATTACCAATTTATTCCCAATTCAAGATAGGGAAATGGAGGTGCAGAAGGCTTGTGACTCAGGGTCACACGGCCACTATGTGGAAGGATGATGACTCAAATCTATGAATGCCAGACTCAAAGGGCCTCTTCTTTTCATGATACCTCATGCTGTCTCTGAAGGGGTAAAGGCAAATGGAATCTATTAACAGTTTGGAATCGCTGAAGTCTTGGCAGGAACATTCAATCATGCAATTCTAGATGGTACCATTTATGTTGTATTCCATTGTGTTGTATTGTCTGGTGCAGAGCTACTGAGTCTTTAGATGCTCCTATTTTATAAATACAGAAATTGAGTTAAGAGTCAGGATTTAAACAAGTTCCAATTGGCTCCAAAACACTTTATCTTCCAAGTGCTCAGGCACACACATCTTATTCATCGACCTTTGGATGGATATAAAGGGGATTATGTTTACTGAGGAGGGAGAGAATGGGGCCAACCATATGACCTTAAATTCTCTGTACTCCAAGTTCCTCATGTGTATAAAGGCGAAAAGGCAGGTTTCTCATAGGGAAACCTGTTGTCATGATTGAATGAGGCAATGCATGTAAAGTTTAGCAGTTCCTGGCCTCTGATAAGCTTTCTATAAATGTCCTCACATAGTCAGTGTGTAGGAGATTGGCATTCTAGTTCTAGCCCTGGCTGGTTGCCTGAATTATTCAAGGCCCTGCTTCAGATCTGCATCAAAACAAAGATGAAAATTATCCATCCTGGATGTCACTAACGTCTGATGAGAAAAAATGAAACAAGTTCCATGACAAGCATTGAGTTCCTCAGCAGAAAGTTGTTCCAGAAGTCTGGCCCTTCTATATCACCATCTCAGAGGGTATGAAAGAGCCTCATTCTGAATCTGTAATGCCCCTTTGGCTCCAGCCAGGAGCCCACGCTTCATTAAAAACTGTGAGCTGTGCCAATCTGTCTGGGGCTTTATGGGGTACATGAAAGGGGGCCTCAGAAGAGACTATCGGCTCCACCCTGGCTCAGGCTGGTGTTTGCCCCCAGACTCATGTGGTGAGATGAGAGTACCCGCTCACCCACTTCGCTTCAGGCTGGGTTGCTCTCGAGGGCCAGGGCATTGATCTTGCCCCTAAGGCTTGGAATGTGGCTCCAGTCTTATTCCCAGGCCTCTTGAGGCCCCACAGTCGGCCTCACACTTTCACAGGTTTATTCTTGGTGGCAACGGGTCTCACAAGGTAGGAAAGTATGAATTTGGAGCTTTGTGGTCATTTTTATGTAACAATGTTTTAATACATAAGATGTTGGAGTCAAGCTTTCTATGCTTTCCAAACGGTGTCTGTATTTTGATTTTTAATGTGCTCCTGAACAAGGCTGTCTGCCAGCACAGGCCAAATCTGGTTAAGAAGGGCTCCTGTACTGGAAGGGGTCCCTGAAGAAAGCACTTCAAGTCGTTTATCCAGCGCTGGCTGCTTTCGCTCTTGGCTTGGAGACTGTCAACTTTCCACCAGACCTGCCGCATAGTAGAGCACATCCTCTTGGAGAGGGTGAGATAGCCAAGGAGCAAGCAGGTTGCAGGAATGAGGGCTATAAAGCAGATGTTATTAGTGGGCATTGGGTGAAGTTGGGAGGCTGAGTACAGTAGCTTTATTTCAGCCTCCAAGGTGGGCCACAAGCCTGTGGTCTAGAAGGAAAGCTGTTCCCATTTGGCCGCGCCTGGCATCCTGAGAATCCCCAGGCGAAGAAACACTTCTGCCTGGTGTGTAAATTCAGAGCTCGGGTCTGGAAGGAGTGATGTTGATGAAATGCAACATTTGGGACGCAGCCTTGAAGGCTGTCAAAAAGACACCCGTGGAGAGCTAGGAGCGGGGAGTTTAAATGTCTCACGACCACCCAGCTTTCATTTTGCTTTGATTATTCTTAGAGTAAAAAAAAATTAAAAAAAGGATTTGGAAAAAAGGATGCGAGGTAATCAGAATGGCAGCAGGGTGCAAATTGGTTTGCCATCATGAAGTGTGGCTTAACTGTGTGAGTCATACATATTGCTAGGTCTGGTGACAAGAAGCTCCTATTTTAATTTAGGTTAGGGTATATGCCCCACATTTGATATGTGGAAGGTCAGCTTACCTTCCTGCCACTTTGATTTCTTCACTCTGAAAGGTAGTCTGGGTCAGTTCAGTGTCCTTCTCCCTGCCAGTCCTCTTGGTGTCTGTAGAGTCTCTTTTGGCATAAGGTGAAGGAACTGGACTACCCACTGAGTAAACACTTACCTAGCATTTCTGTTTGGATTTCTTAGTTTTTTTTCTCCCAGAGAATTGACATAGAAATAATTTTTTGACTCTGATTTTGATCTGGCTTTAGATAAGACTACACCGTCTCACTGGGGTGGCAAGGGGGTTCTGCAGTAGCTCTCAGTACTTTCTGACCAACCCCTTGGGTTCGAGCCTTTTCTGATACTTCATCTTGCCATGGTCTCCCTCCCATCCTTCTTCCTCGAGTTCCTCAGGAAAGTCCTAGTAAAATGCTCTGCCGACTGTTTCTAGAATTGGAATCACACAATGAAAGGGAAGGAAATATGCCAAGATCACAATTAACCTTGCTGAGTTCTATTTGAGCATTTCAAACTCAAGTTCTATGACTGTGTGTATCATGAACAACAGAATGAGGATCCCTAGGGAGATTTATGCATAGTGCTGCATAGAATATGCCATAGTTGGAGATGTTGTACTCCATGGATTTGTCTGTTGCGCAAAAATAACCTTTTCAAAAATTATGTTTATAATTTTGGGGCCACCCTTCTTTACCTTATGGAAATCAGGACCAGTTCTTAAGCTTCTTTTTTACCTTTAAGGCCGGTATACAGAAGTGCATTCTGTGTAGTGGTATCAGTCATTAGGCTGCCCTGGATATTTAATCTGGAGAGAGCTAAAAGGAAATATTTCCCACTTTTCTTACCTCCTCAAGAAGAAGTCCACTGTCGTTGGATGCCAAAGCCCAAATGTATAAAACAGAAAGCACTGATACACAGCCTGGAAGCTTTGGGCACATCCATGAGAAGCATTTTTAACCTCTCAGACTTGAAATGTGTAGTGCCCAACCATTAATTCACTGCTCTGCACATTCATTCACAGTGTTCTAATTTGGCTTCTCTTTCCTGTTGTGATTAGGGAAGCGGCCTCATTAACTTCATGCTTGTGTGGGTTCAAAGTAAGGAGTGGCAGTTGACCTTCAAAATAGAAATGGAGTGGAGATTAACCTGGTTTAAGTGGGGTTGAGGTTTCATGTAGAGAGAAGCATTGAACTAAGAAGGAGATAAAGCTGGGCTCAGGGTAAGATCTGAAAACTGGGAGGGTTGCTCTCCGGCCTCTTCACCCCACCTTTCCACACTGTTTCTCTCCCACTGCATGCAGGGCTGGGCTCCTGCCCAGTGTTCTCATGCTGCCTGTCCTCCTGTCCTCTGAAACCAAGTCCACACAATAAGATAACAATGACTGAAATAAGCTTTCCTTCCCAGGGAGTCCATAGGTGTAGAGTATTGAGGATGGAGGATGATGCTTAACTCCAAAAGCAAATGCCTAATGTTGAACCTGGATTCCTATAACATTTAACTGACATAGGTGCTTTGAAGGGCAGACTTTATACTGACTCCTACAATCAACTGCAGAATTGTCCCCCCAGATAGTGTCACATATTCTACTTTGCAATGTGACATAAAGGTAGACAATAGGTTGACAGTTTCCCGTGATTTAACCCATTGGAAATTGCAAAGCAGTGAGGTTAGAGAGACTGAGGGAAGAGACTAGAAACCATCACTGCTTTTTCTTTTAAACTTTTATTTTAGGTTCAGCAGTACATGTGAAAGTTTGTTACATGGGTAAAGATGTGCCACAGGGGCTTGCTGTGCAGATGATTTTATCACCCAGCTATTAAGCCCATAGTTATCTTTTCTGGTCCTCTCCCTCCTCCAGCCTTTCACCCTCAATAGACCCCAGTATCTGCTGTTTTCTTATTTGCATCATTGCTTTTTTAAAAAAAAATTTTTTTTGAGATGGAGTCTTGCTCTGTTGCCCAGGCTGGAGTGCGATGGTGCCATCTCAACTCACAGCAACTTCTGCCTCCTGAGTTCAAGTAATTCTCCTGCCTCAGCCTCCCAAGCAGCTGAGATTACAGGTGCCTGCCACTACACCCAGCTAATTTTTGTATTTTTAGTAGAGATGGGGGTTTCACCATGTTAGGCTGGTCTCGAACTCCTGACATCAGGTGATTCACTCGTCTTGGCCTCCCAAAGTGCTGGGATTACAGGTGTGAGCCACCACACCTGGCCTGCATCATTGCTTTTAGAAGTTAATTTCTTTCTGCTGTGTAGCTTCAATGCATACTTGATAACTTTCAGGAAGATCTCTTAGACTCTCATAAGTGAAGGCTTTTAGCAATGTGTTGGCAAATTAGTATTAAGTAATCACTGGCAAAATCACCTCTCTACACTGCCACTATGGTTACATAAATTGTGAATTATTGCCTTCCCTAAGTAATTATAATCAGGCAATCATCATACATTTATTTCTATATATTTAATCTGTATATTCTGAAAATATCTGATTATGCTGGATATTAGTATCTGTATAAACTGACATTTATAAATTAGCTTGTGAAAGTTATTGTATTAGGGATAAACGTGAATTGTTCAAATACATGTATATTTCAATGTACTGAAAGCCAGTGTACAGAACTCTTTTGAATTTTCTACTAGGGATTGCATTATCAATTTTCAATATTCTAGTAATCTAGTATACTGTACTATTTTTAGGTGTCAAATAATCACATTTTACTTGGTTATATGGTACTGTTATTTTTCACTGTAAAAAGATGAAGTCATGGCTGGGTGCAGTGGCTCAGGCCTGTAATCCCAGCACTTTGGGAGGCCAAGGCTGGTGGATCTCCTGAGGTCAGGAATTTGAGACCAGCCTGACCAACATGGTGAAACCCTGTCTCTACTAAAAATACAAAAATTAGCTTGGCATAGTGGCATATGCCTTTAACCCCAGCTCAGGAGTCTGAGGTGGGAGAATGGCTTGAACCCAGGAGGTAGAAGTTGCAGTGAGCGGAGATTGTGCCACTGCCTTCTAGCCTGGGTGACAGAGCAAGACTCCATCAAAAAAAGAAAGAAAGAAGGAAAAAGAAAGAGAGAGAGAGAGAAAGGAAGGAAGGAAGAAAGGAAGGAAGAAATGAAGAAAGGAAGAAAAGAAAAGAAAAGAGTCCCAATCAGTTACAGGCATACCCCATATATTGTGCTTCACTTTATTTTGTTTCACAGATATTGTGGTTTTCTTATTTTCCCAAATTGAACATTTGTGGCAACCCTGAGTTGAGCAATTCTGTTGGCACCATTTTTCCAACAGCATGTGCTCATTTTGTGTCTCTGTGTCACATATTGGTAATTTTTGCAACAGTTCAGCCTTTTCCATTATTATTATATCTGTTATGGTGATCTGTGATCAGTGATCTTTGATGTTAGTATTATAAGTGTTTTGGGGAGTTGCCAACCACATCCATAAAGATGGCAGACTTAATTCATAAATGTTATATTCTCTGACTCTTCCCCCAGACCGGCTGTTTCTTTGTCTCTCTCTCCCTCTGCAGGCCTCCCTATTTCTTGAGATACAACAATATTTAAATTAGGACTATTAGTAAGCCTACAGGGCCTCTAAGTGTTCAAGTGAAAGAGTCACATGTCTCTCATTTTAAATCAAAAGCTAGAAATGATGAAGCTTAGTGAGAAAAGCATTCTAAAGCCAAGACAGGCCAAAAGCTAAGCGTTTTGTGCCAAATGGTTAGCCAAGTTGTGACTGCAAAGGAAAATTTCTTGAAGGAAATTAAAAAGTGCTACTTCAGTGAACACATGAATGATAAGAAAGCAAAACAACCTTATTGCTGGTATGGAGAAGGTTTTAGTGGTCTGGATAGAAGATCAAACTGGTCACAACATCCCTTAAGCCAAAGCCTAATCTAGAACAAGGCCCCAACTCTCTTTAATTCCGTGAAGGCTGAGAGAGGTGAGAAAGATGCAGAAGAAAAGTTCAGAGCTAGCAGAGGTTAGTTTATCAGTTTTAAGGAAAGAAGCCATGTCCACAACATAAAAATGCAAAGTGAAGCAGCAAGTTATTCAGAAGATCTAGCTGAGATCATTGATGAAGGTGACTACACTAAACAAAACAGATTTTCAATGTACATGAAACACCCGTGTATTGGAAAAAGACACCATTTAGGACTTGCATAGCCAGAGAGGAGAGGCCAATACTTGGCTTCAAAGCTTCAAAGGACAGTCTGACTCTCTTGTTAGGGGCAAATGCAGCTGATGACTTTAAATTGAAGGCAGTGTTCATTCACCATTTAAAAAATCTTAGGGCCCTTAAGAATGTTGCTAAATCTACTCTGCCTGTTCTCTATAAAAGGACAAACAAAGCCTGAATGACAGCACATCTATTTACAGCATTGTTTACTGAATATTTTAAGCCCACTGTTGAGACCTACTGCTTGGCAAAAAATATTTCTTTCAAAATATTGCAGCTCATTGACTATGCATCTGATTATCCAAGAGTTCTGATGATGTACAAGGAGATGTACAATGAGTTAATGTTGTCTTTGTGCCTGCTAACACAACATCCATTCTGTAATGCATGAATCAAGGAGCAACTTTGACTTTTAAGTCTTATTATTTAAGAAATATGTTTTGTAAGATTATAGCTGCCATAGATAGTGATTCCTCTGATGAATCTGGGAAAGCAAATGGAAAACCTTCTGGAAAAGACTCACCATGCTAGATGCCATTAAGAACATTTATGATTCTTGGGAGGAGGTCAAAATATCAACATTAACAGGAGTTTTGAAGAAGTTGATTCCAGCCCTCATGGATGACTTTGAGGGATTCAAGACTTCAGAGGTGGAAGTAATTACAGATGTGGTGGAAATAGCAAGAGAACTAGAATTCGCAATGGAGCCTGAAGATGTGACTCAATTGCTGCAATCTCATGAGGAAAACTTGATTACGACTTGCTGAAGGCTCAGATGATAGGATTTTGTAGCAATAAATTATTTTTAAGTTAAGATATGTACTTTTTTTTAGACATAATGCTATCACACATTTAATAGACTACAGTATGGTGTAAACATGGCTTTTATACCCCTGGGAAACCAAAACATTTGTATGACTCCCTTTATTGTGATGGTCTTGAACCAAACCTGCAATATTGTTGAGGTATTCCTGTATACCTTAAGATGATTTAAAAAAATCAAAATGAGGCTGGCTGCGGTAGCTCATGCCTATAATCCCAGCACTTTGGGAGGCCAAGGCAAGTGGATCATCTGAAGTCAGAAGTTCAAGACCAGCCTGACCAACATGGTGAAACCCCATCTCTCCTAAAATTCAAAAATTAGCCAGGTGTGGTGGTGTGCACCTGTAATCCCTGCTAATCTGGTGGCTGAGGCTGGTGAATTGCTTGAACCTGGGTGGTGGTGGTTGCAGTTAGCTGAGACTCCATATAAAAAAAAAAAAAAAAAAAACAAGCAAAAAACCAGAATGAAAAGACAATCTGATGCACAGTCTACAAGTCTAGGTGGTCAGTGTTTTAAATCTAGTGGAATATGGACACAAAAATATTGAACTTTAAGCATGATAAGACAAAGATGAAATAAACTATGAATTCTTTGAAACAAAAATTACAGGTTGCTTTCAGTAAAAGATAGCTTTTGCAAAAAGAAAAAAAGAAGATGTTCAAAAAGATCCCCTTAAAATTATTAAATAAGAGATGATATTATTTGAAGATGTAAGAACCAAAGGAAAATGTTTGGAGTTGGATCATAATTATCTTTCCACTAGTCCACAGACTACCATAGTCATAAAAGTTTTTTCCAGTGGCTAGATTATTTGTATGAAAATTTATGTATGATTTAAAGATGACACACTTTGCTTTTTTTTTTTTTAAAAAAAAAGCACTTGAAAAAATTAAGTAACGTTAATTCCTTGTTAACTTTTTAATATTCATTACATGTTTTCATTTTCATGTTAGTGATTTTTGTTTTTAAACATAAATTTATTTTTACGAACATTATTTGCTAATGCTTTATTTTGGAATGACAATATGTATTTAATGTTTACATTTATATAAATAAATTTTACTGGAAATAATTTTAGTTTATCCATGTTGTATTTTAATGAAAACATTCTTAGTTTCACTGACACTTTTAATGAAATAATTTAAATTTAAAACACTAGTGTTGGCTGGGCATGGTGGCTCACACCTGTAATTCCAGCAGTTTGGGAGGCTGAGGTGGGAGGATCAGTTGAGCCTAGTAGTTCAAAACCAGCCTGGGCAAGATGGTACAACCTTGTCTGTACAAAAAATACAAAAATTAGCTGGGTGTGGTGGCACATGCCTGTGGTCCCAGATACTCAGGAGGCTAAGGTTGGGGGATCGCTTGGGCCTAGGCAGTCGAGGCTGCCATGAGCTATGGTCACGCCACTGCACTCCAGCCTGAGTAACAGAGTGAGACTCCGTCTCAAAAAACAAACACACAAACCAAAACCAAAAAACAAACCCTAGTATTATACAAAATAAATACAAATATGGTATAGCCATTTTGTCCTCATAATCAATCAGGTTTCTACTTATCTCAGAAATATGCTAATTTTAATGTTCAAAACGGCTTGATTTTGAAAATTATTTCATGTTTAACCCACTATGCAAATACTTTACATTCAAAAAGTTTAAAAAGATATCTTTCAGTACAATTTGTTTAAAGAATCTTTATCATCACAATATTACAGATAAGGAAACCTATAGCTCTGGGACACAGCTATGATTCTAATAATTTACAATTACTGTTGCATAAAAATTCATCAGGGTAATTCTGGTGAATTGGAAAAGTTAACTTAGGTTTAAACATTTTTTTTTAGAGACAGGGGCATGTTTTCATTCTGTTACCCAGGCTGGAGAGCAATGGTGCAATCAGTGCTCACTGTAGCCTCCAACTCTTAGTCTCAAGCAATCCTCCCACCTCAGCCTCCTGAGTAGCTGGGACTACAGGGATGTGCCATCATGCCTGTAATTATTTTCATTTTTTGTAGATAGAGTTTTACGTTTCTGTCTAGGTTGGTCTCAAACTTCTGGCCTTAAGCAATCCACCCACCTTGCCCTTCCAAAGTGCTGGGATTACAGGCATGAACCACCGTGCCTGGCCTAAATTTTTATCAAAGTATTATTTACAAGTAGCTAAAAAAGTTAGATCATGTCACATGGCTTATTACGGAAAACAGTGATGGCTTGTTTTCCATTTTACTCCTGTCCCCATCCCCAGAGGCAACAATTTTGAATTCTTCGATATGCATCTTTTGGCATTAGCCCTGTATTTCTTTTCTTTCTTTTCTTCTTTTTTTTGAGATGGAGTCCCATTCTGTTGCCCAGGCTGGAGTGCAGACGAGTGATCTCGGCTTACTGCAATCTCTGCCTCCCAGGTTCAAGCAATTCTCCTGCCTCAGCCTCCTGAGTAGCTGTGACTACAGGTGCGTGTCACCACGCTCAGCTAATTTTTTTTGTATTTTTAGTAGAGACAGGGTTTCACAGTGTTAGCCAGGATGGTCTCCACCTCCTGAACTCATGATCCGCCTGCCTCGGACTCCCAAAGTGCTGGGATTACAGGCGTGAGCCACTGCACCTGGTCTTTTTTGTGTGTGTGATGGAATTTCATTCTTGTTGCCCAGGCTGGAGTGCAATGGTGCGATCTTGGTTCACTGCAACCTCCAGTTCTCAGGTTCAAGCCATTCTCCTGCCTCAGCCTCCAGAGTAGCTGGGATTACAGGTGCCTGCCATCATGCCTGGCTAACTTTTGTATTTTTAGTAGAGATGGGGTTTCACCATGTTGGCCAGGCTGGTCTCAAACTCCTGACTTCAGGTGATCCACCCACCTCAGCCTCCCAAAGTGCTTAGATTATAGACATGAGCCATTGCACCCAGCCACAGTAACCCTGTATTTCAATCTTTTGGTTTATCGATTTTATACGTTATATATTGACTTCCTCCTATCCAGTCCTCAGTTTCTGCTTAACTACAATATTCAGTCTTTCCATCATTATGACTATGTTAATCTTTTCCCACTAAGCAAAGGAGTAATTATTTTTCCTGTTATACAACTTTTTCTTTTTCCTGGAGGTAATATTATTACAGTGACTTCAGTTCATCTGCTTTTCTAGGATCATATGATGAAGTCTCCCTATACCTTTCAACAGCTTCCTACAAAGCTTATGAATACATTTGCCTACACAGTTAAATTCTTACCTCCCTTCTCCTCACTGCCACCTTCAGGGAAGGGAACGATCTGAAGGCATTATCTGTTTACTCTGCAGAACCTCACCCCCACCCTTCCCTGTGCTTCAAGGCCACAGCTTCTCTGGTTCTATTTCTCTGGGGAAACACTGCTAGAGGGAAAACCCTTTGTATCCTGTGGTGGGGTTGAAGACAGAGAGTTCCTGACAGTGTAGGTTGGGGGTGGGCCTAGGGTCTGAGAGAGACTTTCCTTATGTAGACTTTCAGACAGGCCTTTTCTTTTCAGTACCTTGGCCTCATCCGTAATAGGTACCTTGAATTCTGAGTTTTCCCGGGTTTGCTTCTCAGAACCATAGCTTGCCCCTTCTCCCTGCATCCCACCAATTCGGCACTGGTTTTGACTTTCCTCCATCAGTTAAGCAATCCACAGTTCGATTTACTTTTAGCCTTCTGATTCAGGACTATAGGTGATTTTAGTTTCATCAAAAATAGAGTCCTGTTTCTGTTTCCTATTTTCCTTGTTGTTTTCAGAGGACTTTTCAGAAGGAATTGGAAATACCTTTTCTCTTCCAACTTGGAACTGGATGCCTTTTATAGACTTTTAAAGAAGGCTTTTTATTTTCTGGCCAGCAGTAAATGGTGTGACAATCCACGAGGTCTTTGGCCCATAGGGATTTGCAAAATTCCTCTATATTCAGGAGATGCTTTGGTTGGGGCTCTTTGGTAGCAAATAAAGGAAACCAACACTGATTAACTTAAGCTCACAAAGTCCAAGGACAAGCTGAGTGTCCAGGTCTCAGAAGGAGCAGAGGCCAGGAGAACTACAAGGATCTCAGTAGCAGGAACTAACCAGCTATTACTTCACTGAGCTGTTTTAAAAGGATTGCACCCAACAACTCCTGTTCTTTTGTCACTTTACTGAAGAGTCAAATTGCATGAAGAGAAAATCTGATTGTCCAAACTAGGATCACATGTCCATTGCTTAAGCATTCTTAGCCAAAATAAAGGGGAAGTGATTTTGGCAGGCAAAACAAAACAAACAAATAAATAGATGTCCACGCAGGTGATAATTTTATAGGGTTGGAGAGGTTAATGGAACTGGGTTTGCTTTTTTGAGATCTTTCAGGCAAAATTCTCCTTGGGATGTGCCAGTGCTACTGGCAAGTCAACTTTTATTATAATATGCCTGGCTGGTACAGGCTATACACACTTGGAGAAGCAGGGTGCACTTGCCACCATAAACTCATCTGAATTCTCTGAAGTAGGACTCTCTTGAAATGGTTTCCATAGGATATTTTGGGCTATGATTCTTTGGAGCAGAATTAAGAAATCTTTCTAGGAAGAAAGTGCTTTTATTTTTTAAAACACAAGTTTGAACAGCATCTTTCTAGGAAGAGTCCCTGAGATAACTGTGCTGTTTTCAGTGGGGAAAATGTTAGTTCTTCACTCCAGGTTCCTGTGAGGACTCAGGGTCCTGTCTCTCACACTGAAGCGTAGTCATCATAGTGATTTATGAACCATAGCTTCAGGATCAGTTTGACTTAAGCATTTGGGAAAAGGCAGAACAATCAAGTGTGTTTTCTTTTTTGAGATGGAGTCTTGCTCTGTCTCCAGGCTGCAGTGCAGTGGCATGATCTCAGCTCACTGCAACCTCCGCCTCTGGGGTTCAAGCAATTCTCATGCCTCTGCCTCCTGAGTAGCTGAGACTACAGGCATACACTAACACGCCCAGCTAATTTTTATATTTTTAGTAGAGAAAGGGTTTCGCCATGTTGCCCAGGCTGGTCTCGAACTCCTGAGCTCTAACAGTCCCCCCCACCTCAGCCTCCCAAAGTGTGTTGGGATTACAGGCGTAAGCTACTGCACCCAGCCTCAAGTGTGTTTTCCAAGTCCTTCTCTTTGCAGATGAAATGGTAATCTTTGTAGCCAAGCACCCATCTAAAATAACATCAATATTTCAGTCTCAAGGGGCAAGCCAGTCTTAAAAGTTTGTGAACTGTCAGCACAATTAAACCAGACTCTGGCGTGGCACAAAGACATTTCCCAGAAACCTTAGGCCCCAAAGAAGACTTATGTCAAACATCAGATAGAATAGTTTCAGATTTCTCAAGAAAAGGAAAATTACAGTAATATTTATAAGGGGAATCAGTACAAATCCAATGTTTTCCTAAAGTCATCAGTTCTCAGACTTCAGCATGAGAGGGCTTTTGAATAAATAATGTGGCGTTAGTGTGAATATTTGGTGTTTGGAAAATTTATTAGCCAAATTAACCTCAGAAACATTGCCCTCTTCTGGAAGGCCTTTTAAATAGCTTTTCTGCAGAGGCATAATAATGCAATATGAATTTAATGAGAAATGTATCTGTACCAGGTCTTTTTCTAAACCTTGTCAATCAAATGTACATTTTAGTCCTTTCTAGTTGCAATACAAATGGAAATGTCACCTTGAAATGCTGTCAAAGTTGGGGCCTGAAAATTATAATACGTGCAGTTTTAGCTGTTTTCAAAAGACTTGGCGTTTAGCAAATTACTAATTTGAAACAGTACTTATCTTCATTAGCTTAAGCAATCTATAGTATCATCCTCATTTTCCGGAAGAGGAAGCTGAACAAGCTAGAGAGTATGAGAGACAAGTATTGAAACTAAAGAAAGACTGAATGAGGCAGGCCCTGAAATGACTTTGGTTTGTTGTTACCATTGGATCTGAAAGTGTGGCCTTAAGCCCTGCTTCTAAGAAGGCAGAAATTGCTTAAGATAAGGTGGCCTGAAGGTGGTAAACCGAATGCAGCAAAGAACAAAAGTGGCTTGATGGCTGGGGAGATTATCCAGTTAGCAAATTGTAAGTCCTACACAATTACAACCAATATAGGAAGTGGTGTTTTTTCTTGTTAGATTTTTAAAAGGCAATGACCCACTGAAAGTGGGTTCAGTCAGTCTTGTCAGCTGAGTGTCCTAGAAGAGGGGATAATCATCTTGGGCTACAACCAGCTGAAACAAGGTACCTGCCCTTGCTGAGGGATGGGGGTCTAAGCAAGGAATGTGTCCCATTCTGATGTTAGCATCAACAATTCCATGATGATGGATAAAGTCTGACAACTTTTGGATTAAAACAAATTCTTGAATTTTCACCCCAACACACTATCATGTTTTTTTGTTTAATATGCTGCAATTCAATTCAGTGAACATTGTTTTGAGCACCTCCAATTTTTAAAAAATGAACCCTAGTGTTATTATCAATGCTTCTAGAATATTTATTATAATAAATTTCTCGTGAAACACAGCAAGCAGGTCATTAATCCCTTTTAAAGTACAATTTAATGCAAGGCTTCATGACAGGAAGTGAGCATGATAATAAAAACCTTTACTGCTTAAAACCACACTTAATATTTTTATGACCCAGTCGTCCTGACAAAATATTCTTTGTGAGTCATCACTTCAAAGTGAGGGCCTGGGGAGTTACTAAAGACATAACAGCAGGTCTCATGCCCATTGCAGACAGCCCCTCGAACTTGAACTGCTCAGGCAAGACCTTTCAAGTAAGAAGAAATACACCAGAGGGTCACTACAGAGTGTCCTTGTGTATCCCACGGTCTAGGAAGCCATGTGACCAGGTGCATTTATTTTCAACCTCCCAATCATATTTTTGACAGCTTAGCTTTTGTATGGTTTTACCTTTACTCATAACTGACCACATTCTACTGACTAAAGAGATTGTAAGCCTTACATGGTCCTATCTAGTTTGTGTAGAGCTTAAATAATTATGTCAAGTTCATTACGATAAATGTTTAACCTGGAGCCATTTGCCAAGTATGGGTTGAGGAGAGAAAGTTTGCAATGAACCACTCACTAGTTGCCCTAGTTTTTAGGCAATGGTCAGGACGGCCTTAGCAACTCTTTTAAATCAAAATAAGAGCAAATAAGGGAATATAGAGGCCTCTTCGGCATGTGTATACGACTTTTTAACATTATTACTACTACCATAACACATATTTTTGATGATCTCTTTTCTTATAAAGTTCCAGAGGTTAGAAATCCCACCGCTGGCATTGATACCCTTAATAATGTTTCAAATTCTTCACAGTCAGAAATATTTTCTATCTCTTATCTAAATCTTATAATGTGTTGCTTGAAAGCCATTTCCTCTTCTATTTATTTTATTTTGAGACAGAGTCTTGCTCTGTCACTCAGGCTGGAGTGCAGTGGTGTGGCCTTGGCTCATTGCAACCTCTGCCTCTCAGGTTCAAGCGATTTTCTTGCCTCAGCCTCCTGAGTAGCTGGTACTACAGGCATGCGCTACCACGCCTGGCTAATTTTTGTTTTTTTAGTAGAGATGGGGTTTCTCTGTGTTGGCCAGACTGGTCTGGAACTTGTGACCTCAGGTGATCCACCTGCCTCGACTTCCCAAAGTGCTGGAATTACAGGCATAAGCCACTGTGCCTGGCCTCCTCTTCTCTAAATTTAAAGAAAATAGAATCACTCATCATCTAAAAATTATTTATTGAAACATGTGTCATGCACCAGACACTACTCTAGACAAAGGCGATTCAGCAGGGAACAAATAGGGTCCCTACCCTGGTGGTGTTTATATTTTGCAAATGTTGTCTTACATGGTGGAAACCTTTTTACATGTGAACATGACCAGCCAACCTCTTCTGTTGCCCATCTGGAACCTTCCATGTTTCTCAAAGGAAGCCATTTATTAAAGCTAAGTAGTTCTTATCTGGCTTTCATCTCCTCTCTCCGCAAATTTTCAATCTCTTTTCCCCACTCTCTGCTGTTCCCAATGTGTATACTGCCTCTTGTTTTTCATTCTTCAACTATCCTAAAAAAAAAAAAAAAAGTAGAAAGTAAACACACACACACACACACACACACACACACACACACACATATCCCACATAAACAGATGCTTGCCATTATTCTCCTATTCTCTTTAGGAACAAGAGCAATTTTGAAATCAGGAGCTAGACCTATTTCCACGCCTACCTGGGTTCCTTTATTCATTCATTTAGCAAGCATTTAAAATTACTTATTTGCAAAAATGTCTAAATCATAGAAAAGTACAAGGAGAAAATAATGTGCACTCATATTCCCACCACCCAGAATTAACCATAGTTAACATCTTGGCATAATTGCTTCCAGTCGTGTGACTTCATGTGGAGTTGTAAGAATAACTGTAGGTGAAGCATGGTGGCTCACACTTGTAATCCCAGCACTTTGGGAAGCTGAGGCAGATGGATTGCTTGAGCCCGGAAGTTTGAGACCACCCTTGGCAACGTGGTGGAACCTCATCTCTACAAAAAAAAAAAAAAAAAAAAACAAATACAAAAATTAACTGGGCATGGTGGTGCGTGCCTGTAGTTCCAGTTACTACAAGATGAGAGGATCACTTGAGCCAGGGGAGTAGAGACTGCTGTTAGCTGTGATCACACCACTGCACTCCAGCCTGGGTGACAGAGTGACACCCTGTCTCAAAAAACAAACAACCCTAATGATCCTAAACCTAATAATAAATGCTAACCCTATTCACCAGCACTTAACTCTATAACAGTACCCATTAGGTGCTTCATTATACTCAACTACTGGGAAGAAGAGGGAATGGTTTTCATGGAATTTTCTCAAAACCTTGTTTCTTGAGATGCAGCTGAATGACGTGTAGTGGCCCTTGTTACAGAAGCCTCACATCCCAACACCCTCTTCAGGGTCCTGGCCACACTGCCACAAAGCTTGTCTGTGTACACACGAGCATAACCCGGCAATGGCTCTTCTGTTATCTACAAAATATTTGGGTGTGGGTTTGGCGGTTGGACGCTACTGAACTCAGGCTCTTGTGAACTCAGACTTAACCGCAAATGATTAAAAACACACACATACTCTTCTCTCTCTCTCTCTCTCTGTAACACACACACACACATACACACCCCATTGGCTAAAATAATTAAAAAATGTTTAAAATAAATCATTTTTGACAGTGATTGCCCCTGGGGGAGGGGTAGCAAGTTACACTGGGAACTGCCCCAATTTCTTCCCAAGTCATGTATCCACGGGCTGGGAGGAATTTCCCAGCAAGCCTCTCCCACCCATTTGATCCTCTGGCAGTCTTATTTCAGGATTAAGTCTGTCTGAGTTCAGTTCTGATAAGTGATACAGAGGGAGAGGGTTTCAGTGCTTCTCATGACTTTTGCAGGGAAAGGGGTTTTTGATTTTTTTCTGTCTCCGATGAGGTTGTGGTGGGGTGTTAAGGAGGGCAGATGAGCTCCAGGTGCACCCTGTTTCATTCCTTGCTTTTCCTTCTCCCCTCAGCCCTGAACCAAGTATAGGATCAGACATGTTTGGCTTGCCCTTCCCCCTGCCCAAGAGGGAAACCGTGCTCACAGAGCCGATGGGGCTGATGGCAGCGAGAGCCCTGATCTGAAGCCCTTGTTTGACTCCAGGCCAAGTGTTTCAAACAGCAGGTCTTTCATAGCTGGGAAAACCCCAAGCTAGACCTGCTGGACACTGCACAACCACATACGGCTCAGCTCATGTCAACAGAACTGATAACCAAATTGGGCTTTTTGGCTTCCTGTCCCGGGCAGCCCTGCCAGCCCGCTACCCTCCAAGTCCCAATTAACAGGCGGCTACGCTATAACCATAAGGGGGGAGTGGAGAGTTTGTTTACCACATAGTTAATAGGCAAATACAACTTAATCACAAGGAAAACAGCTTTTATGAGAATCATCTTGAAGTCCTTCTACGGCCCTAATAAACCATCCAGGAAGCCAAAACCCAGAGTTCTCTTCGATTTCATCCCTTAGGGGAAAGGCCAGTAGGGACAGGTGGAGAGGCATATGGTTTTGCTTTCTGACCACTTACAGCTGCCAGATGAAGTGAACGTCTCTTCCCAGTCTGAAGGTTTCTCCAAGTGATCTCTCTACGCGATCCTTCTGTGATGGGCTGCAGGAGACCTTGAAAAGAACCACAAGGTGGGGAGGGAATGTGTCTTTTCAGCAGAACCCATTGAGGCCCAGACACTTTACACACATGCTCTCAATCCTTATTTCATAATTGTATGGAAGACCCTTGTCTTACTTACTCCCTTCTACAAAGGGGAAAACCAAAGCTTGGTGAGATTGAGTAACTTTAGAAGATTATACAGTTTAAAAGCAAAACTGGGATTTGAACCCAGGTCAGACGGACTCCAAAGTCCATTTCTTTCTACTCCACATCTACCATCAAAGGATCTGGATTCCAGCTTTGGGCCTAACAGTGATTGGTCATGGGATGCTAGGTAAATCTCTTAACAGCTTAACACTAATTTCATTATCAGTAAAATGTGGTTGTAGGAGAATGAGATTTGATAATGTAGACTTGTAAAGCCTTATGGTATTACTTGCACTGAAGAAAGAAGCACTCCAGGGCTGGACAGTGGCTTCTCAGAGTCCCAATTTATTACTGCAAGGCTTGTTGGTTGAAAATTAAGAGACTAGATATTTTATTTGAAATTCTGATTGTTTTTCTTTTTAAAAAAATTTTAAATTCAGGGGTACATGTGCAGGATGTGCAGGTTTGTTACATGGGCAAACATGTGCCATGGTGCTTTGCTACACCCATCAACTCGTCACGTAGGTATTAAGCCCAACATGCATTAGCTATTTTTCCTGAAGTGCTCCCTTTCCCCACCCCTCCCTGCCATGCCCCAGTGTGTGTTATTTCCCTGCTGTGTGCATATGTTCTTATTGTTTGGCTCCCACTTATAAGTGAGAACATGTGGTGTTTGGTTTTCTGTTCCTGAGTTAGTTTGCTGAGGATAATGGCTTCCAGCGCCATCCATGTCCCTGCAAAAGACATGATCTCATTCCTTTTTATGGCTGCATAGTATTCCATAGTGTATATGTACCACATTTTCTTTATCCAGTTTATCATTGATGGGCATTTGGGTTTATTCCATGTCTTTGCTATTGTGAATAGTGCCATAATGAACATAGGCATGCATGTATCTTTGTAATAGTATTATTTATATTCCTTTGGGTATATATCCCCTAAAGGGATTGCTGGGTCAAATGGTATTTCTGGTTCTAGATCTTTGAGGAATCGCCACACTGTCTTCCACAATGGTTGAACTAATTTATACTCCCATTAACAGTGTAAAAGTGTTCCTATCTCCCCGTAGCCTCACCAACATCTGTTGCTTCTTGATTTTTTTAATAATTGCCATTCTGACTGATGTGAGACAGTATCTCGTTGTGGTTTTGATTTGCGTTTCTCTGATGATCAGTGATATTGAGCTTTTTTTCATAGGTTTGTTGGTTGCATGTATGTTTTCTTTTGAAAAGTGTCTGTTCATGGCCTTTGCCCACTTTTTAATGGGGTTGTTTTTTTTCTTGTACATTTGTTTAAGTTCTTTGTAGAGTGGACATCAGATCTTTGTCAGATGGATAGATTGCAAAATTTTTTTCTTATTCTGTAGGTTGTTTGCTCTGATGATAGTTTCCTTTGCTGTGCAGAAACTCTTTAGTTTAATTACATTCCATTTGTCAATTTTTGCTTTGTTGCAATTGCTTTTAGTGTTTTTGTTATGAAATTTTTGCCTGTGCCTATGTCCTGAATGATATTGTCTAGATTTTCTTCTAGAGTTTTTATGGTTTTGGGTTTTGCATTTAAGTTTTTAATTAATCTTGAGTTAATTTTTTTATATGTTGTAAGGAAGGGGTCCATTTTCAATTTTCTGCATATGGCTAGCCAGTTTTCTCAGCACCATTTATTAAATAGGAAACCCTTTCTCCAATTCTTGCTTTTTGTCAAGTTTGTCAAGGGTCAGGTGGTCATAGGTGTGCAGTCTTATTCCTGAGTTCTTTGTTTTGTTCCATTTGTTCCATGTGTCTGTTTGGTACAAGTACCATGCTGTTTTGGTTACTATTGTATTGTAGTATAGTTTAAAGTCAGGCAATGTGATGCCTCCAGCTTTGTTTTTTTGCTTAGGATTGTCTTGGCTATTCCGGCTCTTTTTCAGTTCCATATGAATTTTTAAATAGTTTCTTCTAATTCTGTGAAGAATGTCAATGGTAGTTTAATGGGAATAGCATGGACTCTACAAATTACTCTGGGCAGTATGGCCATTTCACAATATTGGTTCTTCCTATTGTTGAGCATGGAATGTTTTTTCATTTCTTTGTGTCTTCTCTGATTTCCTTGAGCAGTGGTTTGCAGCGCTCCTTGAAGAGATCCTTCACTTTCCCTTGTTAGCTGTATTCCTAGGTATTTTATTCTCTTTGTAGCAATTGTGAATGGTAGTTAATTCATTATTTGGCTCTCTGCTTGTCTATTGTTGGTGTATAGGAATGCTTGTGATTTTTGCACATTGATTTTGTATACTGAGACTTTGCTGAAGTTGCTTATCAGTTTAAGAAGCTTCTTGGCTGAGACGATGGGTTTTCTAGATGTAGGATCATGTCGCCTGCCAACAAAGACAATTTGACTTCCTCTTTTCCTATTTGAATACCCTTTATTTCTTTCTCTTGCTGATTGCCCTGGCCAGCACTCCCAATACTATGTTGAATAGGAGCGGTGAGAGAGGGCATCCTTGTCTTGTACCTCTTTTCAAGGGGAATGCTTCCAACTTGCCCATTCAGTATGATATTGGCTGTGGGTTTGTCATAAAAGACTCTTATTATTTTGATGTATGTTCCTTCAACACCTAGTTTATTGAGAGTTTTTGACATGAAGCGATGTTGAATTTTATCCAAAGCCTTTTCTGTGTCTATTGAGATAATCATGTGGTTTTTGTCTTTAGTTCTGTTTATGTGATGAATCACATTTATTGATTTGTGTATGTTGAACCAATCTTGCATCCTGGGGATGAAGCCAGCTTAATAGTGGTAGGTAGCTTTTTGATGTGCTGCTGGATTCAGTTTGCCAATATTTTATTGAGGATTTTTGCATCAACATCATGGAGAGTGGCCTTAAGTTTTCTTTTTTTGTTGTATCTCTGCCAGGTTTTGGTATCAGGATGATGCTGACCTCATAAAATGAATTAAGGAGGAGTCCCTTTTTTTCAGTTGTTTGGAATAGTTTCAGAAGAAATGGTACCAGCTCCTCTTTCTACTCTGATAGAATTCAGCTGTATATCTGTCTGGTCCTGGGCTGTTTTTTTTTTTTTTTTAATTGGTAGGCTATTTATTACTGCCTCAATTTCAGAACTCGTTATTGGCCTATTCAGGGATTCAACTTCTTCCTGGTTCAGTCTTAGGAGAGTGTTTGCATCCAGAAATGTGTCAGTTTCTTCTAGATTTTCTAGTTTATGTGCATAGAGGTGTTTACAGTATTCTCTGATGGTTATTTGTATTTCTGTGGGGTCAGTGGTGACATCCCCTTTATCAGTTCTGATTGTGTCTATTTGATTCCTCTCTCTCTCTGTTTTATTAGTCTAACTAGTGGTCTGTGATGGTTAGTATTGAGTGTCAACTTGATTGGATTGAAGGATGCAAAGTATTATTCCTGGGTGTGTCTGTGAGGGTGTTGCCAAAGGAGATTAATGTTTGAGTCAGTGGACTCGGAAAGGCAGACCCACCCTCAATCTGGGTGGGCACCATCTAATCAGCTGCCAGTGTGGCAAGAATAAAGCAGGCAGGAGAAGATGGAAGCACAGACTTGCTGAGTCTTTGGGACTTCATCTTTCTCCCATGCTGGATGCTTCCTGCCTTTGAACATTAGACTCCAAGTTCTTCAGCTTTTGGACTCTTGGACTTATATAAGTGGTTTTCTAGGGGCCCTCTGGCCTTTGTCTATAGACCAAAGGCTGCACTGTTGGCTTCCCTACTTTTGAAGTTTTGGGACTTTGACTGATTCACCACTGGCTTTCTTGCTCCTCAAATTGTAGATGACCTATTGTGTGAGTCAATTCTCCTTAATAAACTCCCTTTCACATATACATATATCCTATTCTGTTCCTTTAGAGAACCCTGACTAATACACAGTCTATCTATTTTATTAATTTTTTCAAAAAACCAGATCCTGGATTCATTGATTTTTTTGAAGGGTTTTTCATGTCTCTATCTCCTTCAGTTCCATCCTGATTTTGGTTATTTCCTGTCATCTGCTAGTTCTGGGGTTGTTTGCTCTTAGTTCTCTAGTTGTTTTAGTTGTGATGTTAGGATGTCAATTTGACATCTTTCTAGCTTTTTGATGTGGGCATTTAGTGCTATAAGTTTTCCTCTTAACACTGCTTTAGCTGCATCCCCGGTACATTGTCTCTTTGTTCTCATTAGTTACAAACAACTTCTTGATTTCTGCCTTAATTTCATTATTTACCCAGGAGTCATTCAGGAGCAGATTGTTCAATTTCCATCTAGTTGTGTGGTTTTGAGTGGGTTTCTTAACCTTGAGTTTTAATTCGATTGCACTGTGGTCTGAGAGACTGTTTATTATAATTTCAGGTTTTTTTTGCATTTGCTGAGGGGTGTTTTACTTCCAATTACATGATCAATTTTAGAGTAAGTGCCATGTGGCACTGAGAAGAATGTATATTCTGTTGTTTTTGGATGGAGAATTCTGTAGATATCTATCAGGTCCACTTGATCCAGAGCTGAGTTCAAGTCCTGAGTATCTTTGTCAATTTTTGTCTTGACGATCTAATATTGACAGTGGGGTGTTAAAGTCTCCCACTATTATTGTGTAGGAGTCTAAGCCTCTTTGTAGGTCTCTGATAACTTGTTTTATGAATCTGGGTGCTCCTGTATTGGGTGCATATATGTTTAGGATAGTTAGCTCTTGTTGAATTGAACCCTTTTCTGTTATGTAATGCCCTTCTATGTCTTTTTTGATCTTTGTTGGTTTAAAGTCTGTTTTGCAAGAAACTAGGATTGCAATCCCTGCTTTTTTCTGTTTTCCATTTGCTTGGTAAATTTTCCTTAATCCCTTTATTTTGAGACTATGTGTGTCCTTGCATGTGAGATGGGTCTCTTGAATACAGCGCACTGATGGGTCTTGACTCTTTATCCAGCCTGCCATTCTGTATCTTTTAATTGGGGAATTTAGCCAATTTCCACTCTGGGCACCCTTAACATTTTTTCTTTCATTTTGACCTTGGACAATCAGATGATTATGTGTCTTGGGGTTGATTTTTCTCATGGAGTATCTTCCTGGGGTTTTCTGGATTTCCTGAATTTGAATGTTGGCCTGCCTTGCTAGGTTGGGGAAGTTCTCCTGGATGATATCCTGAAGTATGTTTTCCAACTTGGTTCCATTGTCCTTATTTTTTTCAGGTACCTCAATCAGTCATAGGTTTGGTCTTTTTATATAATCCCACATTTCTTGGAGGTTTTGTTTATTCCTTTTTATTTTTCTCCCATTCTGTAAGTTGTCTGCTTGCGCTGATGAGAGTTTCTTTTGCTGTGTAAAAGCTCCTTAATTAGATCTCATTTGTCAATTTTTGCTTTTGTTACAATTGTTTTTGGCATTTTTGTCATGAAATTTTTGCCTACACCTATGTCCTGAATGGTATTGGCTAGATTTTCTTTTAGGGTTTTTATAGTTTTGGGTTTTACATTTAAACCATCTTGAAATAATTTTTGTATAAGGTGTAAGGCAGGGTTCCAGTTTCAGTTTTCCGCATATGGGTAGCCAATTCTCCTAGCACCATTTATTAAATAGGGACTCCTTTCCCCATTGCTTGTTTTTGTCAGGTTTGTCAAAGATCAGATGGTTGAAGATGTGCAGTTTTATGACTGAGTTCTTTATTATGTACCATTGGTCTATGTGCCTGTTTTTGTATCAGTACCATGCTGTTTTGGTTACTGTAGCCTTGTAGTATAGTTTGAAGTAAAATAGTGTGATGCTTCTAGCTACAATCATAATTTTTTAGCAGTTTCCTAGTATATAAACTCATTTTCTGTTTTCTCATGAACCTTGGTGGGAAGCTGAGGCCACCTCCAAGTGCAAGGCTGGGAAAGTCACCTTGTTTCCCTGGACACTGTGGCAGTCAGGAAATAGTAATGTGACCTCACAATGGCTGCCAGTTAGTTGCATGCACTCAAAAGGTACTGAATATGGGTGCAAATAAGAATGGTGGTAGAGAATTCATTTTGGAGGTGGCAGTAATGACAGCAATATTCAGCTTATTACAGTGCTAGAGGAACCAGCAGCAGTGCCTAGTGTCCAAGGCTGCCTTGGATGCCAGCTGCAGTGTCTAGCATTTGTTGGAAGAGGTGGCTAGAAGAGGTGGACTGTTTTGGTAACATGTTTTTTCCTGCAGTTCTGGCTGCCAGCCTCCCTTTGTTTCTACCTGTCTTCTGAGGCTGGCTCTTCAGTCTTCCCAGAGTTTTGGTGAGCTCCCCAAGATACTCTCAGTAAATTACTTTGCTTCTTAAATCATGTAGTGTTGATGTATGTTACTTGCAATTAAAAACCTTGACTCAAAGGAGGGACAAAGAGAAAGATGAAGCTGGAGTGGTAGATTAGAACAAGATTGTCAGGAGCCTTCAATAATAATAATAAAATAATAATAAGAAGAATATTACTAATAATATTTTTGACACAAGGCCTTGCTCTTTTGCCCAGGCTGCAATGTAGTAGTGCAAGCAGAGCTCCTTGCAGTCTCAAACTCATGGGCTCAAGTGATCCTCCTGCCTCAGCCTCCCAAGTAGCTGGGATTAACAAGCATGTAACACCATACTTGGGTGACTGTTTAACTTTTTGTAGGGACAGGGCTTTGCTTTCTTGCCCAAGCTGGTCTTAAACTCCTGGGCTCAAAGGATCCTCCTACCTCAGTCTCCCAAGTCCTAGTACTACAGATGTGAGCCACTGTGCCTGAACAACCTTCCATAATTATTAAGAAGTTTGGGCTTTGTCCTGAAGGCAAAGAAAACTCACTGAATAATTTAAGCAAAGATACGCATAATTGCTTGAGGGTTCTTAAATTATCTTTTTGATAGTAGTGTAGTGAATAGATTGTAGAGAGATAGAAAATGGAGATGGGGCCAGTTAGGAGGATGTTGCAGTAGTTTAGGTGACAAATGATAATGACAAAATTCACAGTGACAGGAAGGCTGGAGGGAGTCGGGAGAATTAAAAGAGATTTAGGAGATAGGCTGTCCAGGAGTTGATGACTGGATTGGAAGGGAACAAGACAGTGAAGAATCAAGGTGACTTCAGAATTTCTTGAGTGAATAGATGGATGGTGATGTCATTAATCGAATTAGAAAGGACAAGAGAATAAATGATTTTTTGAGAGAAGAGAGTTTGAGGTGTGCTGAGTTTATGATGCTCTTATCCAGGTGGAGATGCTCACTAAGCAGATAGAAAAATGAAACAAGGATTCAGCAGAGACGTCTAGACAAAAGGAGCCAATGTGGGAGTCATTATTGCAGTGTTGAGCAAAGGCAAGACTGTAGAGGAGAGTCTCAAGGAGAGGGGAAAAAATAGGAACATTTTTACAAATTAGAAGACCCTATACTGACATGGAGCACTTATTGGTTGGGCTTTATGTATGATGCTGTGGCTGCCTACAGGGCCTTCTCATGATCTTTGTGGGCAATCCAATTGGCTCTGGATTTCCATACAACCCGTCTTTTGCCACATCTCATCAACACTTACTGTTCCAGTACACACCTCCTTCAAGCACCTGTGACTTTCTGCCTCTCATTCCATAAGCAGGGCAGGCCAGAAGTGTCAGGGAGTGCATGTCCTTGGGAGCAGCCGTTAGGCATGCAGGGTGAGCCCTGGAGGATGTATATCTTTCCTCATGTGGAATGACTTGGGGGCCTATTTTCTACCCTCTCTGAGTTACTCAGCAGGACTGACTGTCGGTTGCTCACAGTGATAAATTGTTGTGGCTTTCTGGGCTCCCTGTTGTCTTCCCATTCCCCTGGTGGTACTTCTTGGAATCACCTCCCCAGTAAACGACTTAGACTTAAATCTCTGTCTCAGGATCTGCTTCTGGGAGAATCTGAACTAAGACAGACTTCCTGGTCTCCCCAGTCTCCTGAGGGTGAACAATTTGAAATGTGTGAATTGTCATGTCCTTCTGCGACGGTTGCCATATTCTCTGTTTTACCCTCTGCCATCTTCTCTCAATGTTATCCTTCTATAATCTCTCAAAACAAACATGAAATTATAAGTGAGTCCCCTTGACTCAAGAGACACCAAGGGATAACAGACACCTGGATAGAAAGTCCCTCTTCTATTCTAGGAAGCAGATGTAATGATAATCCTGTTTTGTATTTACCAAACATCTTTCCTTCTAAGGAGTTCAAAGTGTTCCTTTTGTATCCCCTGTGGGTAAGAGCAGGACTGACTTCTAGCACAGCTGTCAATTATGTAAAGAGTAAATTACATGAAACTGGGCTTTAGAAACCACCGTGTTTCCCCTTCAAGTGGCCTTCTCCCTGTTCCCTTGCACAGGGGCCCCTCCTTGCTGCTCCATTTTTATTGTCACCCCCACTGCTCTTCTTCCCACAGTGGCTTGTCCTTAACCATCTTTCAACCAATCTCCACTCACAAGATGACTAGTGATATTACTAATATGACATTTCCCCCAGGAATATTGACATTTCAACAGGATACACTTACAAACAGAACGTTAAAAAAAAATGAAATTGAATAGAAACATCATAGGCAAATAAGAACTTTTGGTCATAGATGGTATTAAGCCTTTTGTTAATCTATATGATTTCAAATTGACTGATGGGGAACTTTCGAGAGGAAAAATACAGGTGTTTGAAGCTCCAGCCATTTGTTTCAGGAACAAGTTGAAAAAACAAAAACAAAATGAAACAATAAGATTCCATGTAAAAAGTTCTGTGCATGTGATTACTCAAAGTGAGTTAAACTTGTGTGTTTTAGATTAAGCTTTCTTGAGTATTTACTATGCATAAAGCACTGGAATGGGAGGAGAAGGCAGAAGCATGAACACATTTTCTGTCTTCACGGAGCTTCCTTGTGACAGCTTCCCTTTAGGTCTAGATTGAGGAATGATGACTTCAGTTCACAAAATGAACTCCAAAATCAGCCTGCAAGAGCGGTGGGGACTTCAGATCTGATCGGAATCAAGAACGTCCGCCTGAAATAAAGAAGATGCTGCACTTCCCATTAAAGAAGGGTTTAAAAGGTGTCTCCTTTTCCTTGAACCCAGAACTCAGGATGAAAAAGTATAGCACACACAGAGGGTGAAAAAAGCCACTTCCCCAACCTTTTTCCAACAATAATGGTGGTGAGAGCCTATAAAATCCTCCCTAAATAGATCTCTTTTAAAAAATGTACTTCACCCAAGAAAGATACTGATTGAAAAAAATAGCACAAATATATTGTTTTCTTCTCCCCTTCTCAAATATGTAACATCAACTGCAGGAAAAAAAATATTCCAGCAACTTAGCAACACAAACAACCAACTTCAAATGAAAGAGGGAATTTTTCTGCCTAGGGAAGAGGGGCTCGTGTCTTTGCTGGGTACAGCTGAGCCTTCCTGTTAGAGACAACGTTAAATCTTGCCTCCCAAGACTGGAACAAATGCTTTGTTAGTTCAGTGCCCCAGAATGTACTCAGCAGAAGGTTTATTTTCAAAATCTTTGAAGGCTAGAGAAGCAATCATCCTGTGTTAGGGCTTTCTATGTCCCCAGGCCTTCCCTGGCCAAATTGATTCAAACTCTGTGAAAAAAAAAAAAAAATTACCATAACAACAATTTCCATAAAGAGGTCCAGATGTTTAATTTTTCCAAAAGAAATTTTAACAAAAACAAAATAAAAGTAACTGAGGAAGGATCATTTTTCCATTGACTTCTTAACCCAAATGGGACTGGTTACGCCAGTCAAAACCACAGATTCACTTCCCTTGAGCACTCATCCTTTCAGGCTCTTCTTGTCTCTGCCTTGACACAGGTGACTTCCCAGAATGCTGCTGGCCAGGCACTTGCAGCTGCTGCATTTAATTTCAAGAAGCTGTTTTCAAAAGGCCAGCTGTGGACTTCTGTCAGTTGTCACACTTTCTCTCCAGCACTCTGGGCCTAATAATAAGTAGAACATGGTTTCATCAGCTTGAGCTACATTTTCCTAAGTCAGTTAGGAAATCCCCTCAATCCAGCAGCCTGCAAAAACACAGGCAGCTTGAGAAAGTACAGGTTTTCAGACAGGCATCGACCCATTCATATCTCTTGTAAGGGAGAGAATTTGGGTTAAGTGATCAGAGTGGGAACCAGTAGTTTAAAATAGCTTCAATCTGGTCATAAAGTCATGTTTTAGGGTTTCTTTTTCTCTCCAAAAAAGTTAGGAAGCCTGAGCTTAAAAGGAGTTTCTCCTCCTGAAGCTTCTAAATTTTTTTATGATTTTTATGAAGATGAATTTCTGCGGACATAGTTAAGGTCCAGGCCTCTCTGTGAGCAGTAGGGTACCTGGACAACTACCTGGGCCTTTCTGCCATGTGGCACCATAAAAATAAGAGATGCCTGTGGGTGTCCCATAGCTTGTTTGGTTAATGCAATGGCTCATAACTAAAATGCCAGTTTAACCACCAGTTTGTTTTGCTGGTGTTTGGTTTATACATAAACATGAGTGGGAAGGGACCAACATTTTTTTTTAAGTACAAATTTTATTTTTATTACTGCTGCTTTGTTTTTTGTTTCAAAGGGATGGCATGGAGTCAGGGTACAACAGCTGTACTCAGCCCAGCTGGAAGGCCCCGGATTTTGAACTTCTATTTCTTAAAAAGGAGTTGTGTGTTGAACATTCAAGTGTTGTTAACCATCTCTATTTTATTTTCCCTACAGCTCCTTGTAGAGCAGAATCCAAGACCACCTCCAGCTCAGACAGATGGAAGGGTTGGGGCTGAGGGAACTGGCAAAGGCAATTTAGACCAGACATCTCATGAGGAGTTGAGCCTCTCCCCACGAGGCCTTCTTAGGTGCTTTTATGATTCAGGAACATATTGAAGTTTTGTCTTCGAGTTCCTCTTGTCCTCTCCCTAGCTCATGGATTGTATCGCTGAGGTGTAAAGTTTGCCCAGTCTGGCCTGGCTTCTTACTGTGTTGTGTTTATCAGACATGCGAGTGGAACAATCTGGAATGATAACACGTAAAAAACACATAAGAAAAAAAACCTAAATCTCTGCTACTTTCCAAGGCCAGTTTGATTTCTTTAAAAAAGATCAAATACACAGGCCTAACCCTGATCAAAATCCAATTCCCAAGTTGAACCTGGAATGAGATAGATCCCTCTGAGATGGGCTTGGGAGGCACTGAATTCTCTGCCCTGTTTTGTATTCACTTAAATTCTAAGAGTATATCAGATCTTTTATCAAATTAAAATCATGAATGTTGGTTTTTTAAATATTGTTTTTTGTAGAGGTGGAGTCTCAGTATTTCGCTCAGGCTGGTCTCGAACTCCTGGCCTGAAGTGATTCTTCTTCCTCAGCCTCCCAGGGATTACAGGTGTGAGCCACTGCAGCCAGACTAAATCCTGAGTCCTGAGTGTTTTTGAGTTATAGTGGTCATTCAGTGGCAAATATCGTCTCTGGGGATATATTTGAAGCCAGATGAAATAATTTAGTAACATCTTAGAAGACTGATTTCTCCAAATGATCTTATCATTTCTCTTAGCCCAGAGGGAATCAAGGTTCCTGTGGGCCAAAATGGGTTTCTCGTGAGAATTCTGGCCTAAGCCCAGGATATTTCTTGATCATAGGTGGTTGTGTGTGGTATCAAGAGGGTTAATCCAAGAAGTAGCATCAGCAGCATCTTAGGAAGGAGACAAAGGCGAGGCCAACTTCCTAGTGAGTTGTCCATTTGAAGAGGCCAAGAAGTCAAGGGAAAATCTATGTACAGGCGAATGAGATGAAAAACAGAGAGATTCGCCTGGAGTGAAAGACCAAAACAGAATAAGTGACAAAGTTGAGAAATAGCCTGGATGGTGAGAAGGCAAGGGAAGCAACATTTTATGGGGTGGTAGTGGTTTTGGGTGTGGTCCGGGAGAGAACCATTAAATGCCCTGACTTGGTGTGAATGCCTCTTAAATGTGTTTCTAGGAAAAACAGATTGGAAAATCAATTAACTAAAAATAATGAGAAGATGAAAACAATCAGCTGGATCAAAAGAATCAGGGAAAGAAAAGAAATAGATTTAGAAAGTGGCTCATCCCACTGGAATAAAAACATCTCATTGTATACAAATGATTTGGTGAGAGTACAATCAAGCTTCCAGAATAAGTACTTTGTATTTTCCTACCATTGGGGACAGACAGGAAAGGATAATCCTGGGTTATTTGGAAGGCGTAGCAGTATTAGTGGCCTGAAGGTAAGCTATTCAATAATAGCTTTTGCCCTGGAGGGGAAAAACTTCAACTTTTATTTTACTTCATTTTATTTGATTTTTTTTTGTTGGGGCGGGGGCAGTTAGAATTGTTTATTTATTTTTTTAAATACAAAGAGCTGTGGATAATTAATGTACACAGTTTGAGTGTGAAGATAACCATATACCTAGGACACCATTGCTACAATCTATGTCCTTAAACATCCATCTCCTCCAGAGTTTCCTCCCACTCTCTTATTTATTCAGATCTCTACTCTTAGCAAATTTTTAAGCATTCAATACAGTATAGCTAACTATAGGTTCTATGCTGTGCAATAGATCTCCAGGACTTCTTCATCTCGTATAACTGAAACTTTGTACCCTTTGACTAATACCTTCTCATTTTCCCCACCTCCTGCCTCTGGCAACTACCATTTCAATCTCTGCTTCTATGAGTTTGACTTTTTTTGATTTGTCATTATTTGATGTTATAGAGCTTTTTCTCTAAGTTACTAAGTAGGAACTCTACTCAAGATTCTGGACACATCAGGTGAAAACCTAAGTATCCCTTGATCTAACTTACAGTGACTAAAGATACTTCGAAGGCAGGACTCAGAAAGTTGTTGCTTCATGATTGCATTTACTAGAAGTTTTCATATTTGTAGCACTTCTTTCTGTCTGATATAGATAGCATATTAATTTCAACTTATTTTGTTTACCAGTACCTTTAAGACAAATCTAGTTCTGTGCCTTAAAATGTGTATTTTACCTTAATTTGTTTCTATATTAATTTAAACATGAAGGCAGATCTATTTTTTTCTGATTAAAAAAGAAATTTGCTCATTAAAAATACCTCCAAGTGATATAAAGTTATATAAAGTCTTCACTAATCGCCACTAGATAACAATTGTTCACACTTCGGGTGAATTAGTTTTCATGGAGCACCTACTGCTCCATGCTCTCTGGGCCAAGGTCTGGGGATAAAACATCAAACAGGGCACAGTTGCTGTCTGTTTGTTTGCTTATTGTTTATAGATGGTTTTGCACAGCTATGGCATAGTTGAGTAGTTGCAACAAAGCTCTGGCCCACAAGGCTGCAAATATTTATCTGGCCTTTTACAGAAGAGTTTGATAATCCTCGAACTACTAAAGGGTGATAGAAATGGGGAGAAAAATACAGATATGACAAATATTTAGCAGATGTAATCACCAGAAGTTCGTGACTGATTGGGTATAGCTTGCAAAGTTGAGTGGATTTGCGATACCACCATTTTCTGTGGTTGGTATTGTGAAATTGGAATGGTGTGTATTTGTGTTTGTATGTGTGCTTATGTTTGGGGTGTGTGTGTGTGTGTGTGTGTGTGTGTGGCAGTTCTATCTTCTAGTAGGAAAGTTAAAATTCACAATATACTTTTGCTGGAAAATGACTTTTGTGAGCCTTGGTGTGTGGGTATTGTTATGTGCCCAAACCCATGGAATCATTTTCATTATTTCTTCATAACTTCAGAAAGTATGAGTTGCATTTGTTTTTCACATTTATTAAATGAAGTGCGAACAGAGACGAAGGTTTTAATTCACTGTATCTGTGCTCAGTCTGAATATCTGATCTATGTAACACACTTTCCATTTAGTCCCAGAGGATTTGTTAGGGGAACAGTTTCACATTTAAGTGAAACTGAGGCTCTCTTCCACTATCTCCTTTCCTGAAACCAACTGAGAGGTGGTTTCCTGAATTGGGAAGGATCTCACTCTCCAACTTGGTGATTTATGACTCTGTTAGTTGCATCTGTTTATTTTGCTTCCAGCCAATCATGTTGGTTTTAAAGAAATATAAGTGCAGCAAGAGAGGAAACATTGGAATGGCAGAGGAAGGAAGACTTTGGGAATGGTAAGGGTGAGAAGAATTTAGAAAAACATCAGCTCATCTGGATCTGTGGAGAAAAAAGGCTGCTCAAAATACGAAGACCAGAAGAGTAAAAAAGTAAGGTGGGGGGCAATGGAGGAACAAGTTGTGCAAAACCTTGTTGAACCAGGCCTGAATCCAGTCCAAATTGACCCCTGATCTCATCCAAGTACTGTCCGGCCCCTTTACAGTTTGTAAGATTTGATGGAACCACAGGCCAAAGTGGTGTGGCCAGAGGCCATCGGCCTTGGGGAAGCATCTTGCCAGTGGGGTGATGTGGGAAGACGGAGTGCCAAGCTGGCCAGACGCTGGTGTCTAATACTATGTAATGAAGGCTAAGTGACAGACGGATATCCACTTAACTGCTGATTCCATCTCTCCCCACCCTGTTTTCATCCTTAGCCTGCTTTGTAAAAGGCAAATTTTTGCCAGAAAATGTATTTTAGTTCACTTTTTTATTTTTTGGCTTTTGGTCATTGAACAACTTTCTTTTCCCCCTACGCTGATGTCAACCTAAAGTCTTGAGGTGGTGCCTCTCAGAGCCATCCATGTAGTCATTCTCTTGAGATTTCAGATGGCATTTGGGAAAACTGCCAAGATGATGTTTTGACTCTGAAAACAAGGAGGCAATTTCCACACAGAGAACCTGCTGAAGCCAGAGTGACCTGTGGATTGTGAGTGTGTGTCCCATTGCAGAGGGACTGGACTCAAGTGGCCTGTCTGTATAATCACTTGTCTCTACTTGTGAGTGAACTGGGGTTGCACTTGTTCCAATCAGCTTGGCGTCTGTATTTTTGCTTGTGGGAATTCAATAAATCCTCAGCCATTGGAGTGAGAGATTAAAGAGTTCCAAGAAGCACAGGAAGCAATTGGTAGCTAAGAGGCTAAAAATTAGAAATAAATCCCTTCTTATGAACTCACTCTTTTAGAAGAAAAAAATCTCTCTTTCCTAAAAACAAAATAGAAAGCAAACTTCTCTTTGGATGTTTATTACTTATTTATAAACATTTAAACATGAAAACTTTGTCTAACCTATATAAACACAATCAAAATCAGGGAGGACTTTGGATATTCATATGTAGTTGTGGGGTAACTCAATGTGATATTGGAAGAAACATAAACAGACAATGTCTGTTTATGGGAGTGGGAGCCTGACTGGTGGTGGGTTCTCTTGAGAGCCCTCAGTCTTATTTGCTATCACAGAGAAAAAAACAACCCATTTCAGTAAGCAGGCTGCAGCTCCTTCTTCAGTGAAGGCAAATGACTGGATAGTTTTGCTGATTAATAAAGCTCTTGAGCCAGGTTAAGGAAACTTCCTTTTCTACCATGTTGGGCTCTGCCACCCTGAACCTTTATCCTGTGTTTGCCCTTCCCTCTACTCTACTGTCCCCTTCTGTTTCTTCTTCCTATAAATGTTTACTGAGTATCTATTATGTGTCCACACTAAGTAGGTACAGGTAATACAGCTATGAATGAGGTAACAATGCTTTTATAAAACTCATTATTTACACTTATGGAATTTTCTTCACATGTTCTTAATCCTTTATATATATATATATATATATATATATATATATATATACACACACACTATATATATATATATATACTATATATACTATATATATATGTTACATATATATATAGTATATATTATATATAATGTATATAAGGTCTTCTAATTAGATTACTAGTTCTTTGAGGACCAGTATTCTTTTTTTTACAGCTGTATACAAAATAAGTGTTACAAAAATAATAACTGTTAAAGCTGCTTCTCTTAACATACAAATTTAACTCTATAGAAAGTTCATTATAAGTATGCATTGCTGTCAAGTAAAAAAGGGAATTGTTATTTAGTAGTATATTCTAATATGCCTTCCTTTCAATGGACATGCTTTGAGTAGTTTCCAAAATCCTTGGAGGACTGTCCAAGGAGTTTTGTATGTGAGTGTTTATCTTTAAGGGGCTCCACCAGCAAACGTTGCCCCCAACGGGAGCTTTCCAAGAAGAATCCTCCATCTTGGAGAGAAGAAAGTATAATTTTTGGGCGACACCCTGTCTATTTCAAATCATTGGAGAGGGGAAAAATATTTGTCTCCAAGACTGTAATTTTCCAGATGACGCCATATTGTTGCACAGTTGCCATACCATGAGAAAGAGCATTCTTGTGGTTTCTGCACTGGAAATCCTGTAGGAAAGCTATTTCTGGCATCTTTTCGTAACGAAGCCCAGTGAGGATGGGGAACAGACTGGCCAACCAGATCCAGTTTGTGGTCTCTCAGCATTTCAGAAAAGTCCCTTCAACACAGCATTTTTCATAGGACCTCAGCGTATGAGGTGTTGAGTGGGGTGGATGATGAGGAGGAGGGGAAATGTTAGTCCAGATCAAATCCCAAAGCAGTGGTCTGGTCAGACATCCGGACTTTCATGTGATTATTCTCTCATAAAAATAATTTTGAATCTCCAATTTTGTCTTTTAGTACATGGTGTAAGTATCTCTTTTCAAAAGTAAATTTTGATAGCTAAGGACTACAACTAAGTATGCATTTGAATAAAAATAAGAGTAACTGGATGAGTAGACTGATATTCAATAGCAGCTTTTCAGATGGAGTTTGGTTCCTGTGAAAACCTACTTTCTGAATCTGAGCTGAATGCCCTATTTAAGGATGTTTGTAAAAAAAATTATATGGAAGTCTCTTTTGAAATAGGAAAATTATAATGGTTTTAAAAACTCTGGCCACATTTTGCCCAGGTAACATTTTTCTAAAAGTGGCCTTACTAGATTACCTTTGAACAGCAAATTCCAGAAATACTTCCAAATTGTATGCAGCCCTTCTCCTCTAGGCTATAGACATTAATAAAGGCCGAGTGGGGTGGCTCACGCCTGTTCAGCATTTTGGGAGGCTGAAGTGGGTGGATCACTTGAGGTCAGGAGTTTGAGACCAGCTTGGCCAACATTATGAAACCATGTCTCTCTTAAAACACAAAAATTAGCTGGGTGTGGTGCTGTGAGCCTGTAGTCCCAGCTACTTGGGAGGCTGAGGCACGAGAATTGCTTGAACCCAGGAGGTGGAGGTTGCAGTGAGCCAAGATCACACTTCTGCACTCCAGCCTGGGTAACAGAGAGAGACTCTGTCTAAAAAAAAAAAAGAGGTACAATAGACTTAAAGAGCTGTTTAGTACATTAGGAAACATTTCCTAGGTGTTTCTGACATGAGATTGTGGAACTGAATTGATCTAACCCAATAACTGACTTGCAAATGGGTTGAGCCTCATTCATAGCAGGCTATGTTTCTTTTTGCCAAGTGTTCTTCGAATACAACTTCTCTCATCTCTCTCTCTCTCTTTCTTCTTTCTCTGGCAGTTTCAATAGCAGAAAAATAGGATCAACCTCAAACACAGGCCCCAAACTTGGTCTTCCTCTCCTTTCCTACTCGGGACTGCTGTGGGTAGGTTGAGGAGATAAGTTTGGCCCCAAGGGGCGGGTGTGGAGAGACCACATGGTTTCTCTGGCAGTTACTGGGAGCAGTGTTGACAGGCCTGGAAGCAAGCCGAGGCTGTGTCTCCAGTGCCAGCAGGAGGACTGTGGTGACTGATGCAAAGTTCTGTACTGCAAGAGTGAAGCAGGGAGCCTTGAGAGGCTCACGACTCCGGAAAGTCTGGGCTTCATGTCTAGTTAAACGTTTCAAGAAAATAATCTTGTGATAGAAAAATCCCTCTCTTTGTACTGAGGGATGGTCTCTATCTTTTAGGCAATTCTTTACACATAAGAAAACTGTTGATTGTTTTTATTGGTATAACTAATGTAACAAATTGTAAATGCTAGACTAGGAAGACATCCCTTGTTGAATCATAATATTTTCTAGATTGATGGAAGAGAAAGGATGTGTACAGCTAGCTCCTGGTTAACATCTGAAAAACCTTTCCTGGAGTTTTAAGAGAGAGATAGAAAATATTTCTGGAAATGTCTATAGTTACAGGGAGAAAGATGGTACATTGAAAAGTAAAGGTGTTAAGAATGTTGGAGAAAACGGAGCTTGGGGCTATACTCTTCAGTTTTCATGAGTTAGTTAAGAAAGCAACAACTATTTTTGAGAAATGATCAGGGATTGTGCATAGGCAAGAAGAAAGATCCATCCTGAAGCTCTGAGGAAGGCTGCTGGTCTGCTACATTATGATGGGATGACAAGAGGAGTTTGTCGGCACCTGCACTTTCTTCGAAGAAAGTGACTCTTAAGGATGACCGTGGGCAGAAGATTAGAAGCCTGCCCTTCTGATGCCATGGCCTGGCTCCAGCACTTCAGAGAGCCAGTGGGAAGGAGAGGAAGACCTAAGGAGACTTTCAATGGGAATATTTTGGTTCCCTCAAGGGCCTCTCAGGGTCACATACTATAGTCCATCCAATCTGTGGGCCACCAAAGATAATTTGTTCCATTCCCTTTTCATTGTGTCATGTATTCTACCTGTGCTGCTTCTTGCCTGGGTTTTTATAAACCTAGAACACAGTTCTCATAGAAACGTGAGACACAGGCAGCAAGCGAAGAGGCGGAGGTGATTGTGTTTAGAATCCCAGTCAGATTCCTTCCAGCCTGCGCTCTATTTCCTTTTGGGTTGGCCTGTTTCCTTCAATATCCTGGACAATATAATTATTCATATGGATTGTCAGAAAGCAATGACAGACTTTGATAAAAGTATCATTTCAATTAAAGTCACATAAAGAAAAATAAGAGATGATCACAATTATAAGTCATCTGTTAGCCAGCTGGATACATATATTGTGCTATCTCTGCTGGCTGGTCATCCAAAGAGTTTTCAAGGATTAACAAGGAGAGTTAGTGAGAAGATCTGTGGTCACAGAGGAATTTGCTGCATATCTTGTGGGCTTTTCTGGCATTAGATTTGTTTTAGGGGAAAATGTGAGACTGGATTAATGCCACTTGCGAATCTTGATACCTTGATCTCAGCTATATCTACAGGCCTGAATTGAAATCTATGTTGGATTGGGTGGTGCTTCTAATGATGGTTTGACCAAAATATTATGAAATAATAGAAGAAAAAGTACAACTTAATGATAGAGAGTTGGTCTCTGAATTTCCGTTTCACTCCTCAAAATGGAAAAACTAAGTACAATAGATAATGATCTTTTTGTAGTTTGTGGAAGCAAGGTTGTGAATGTGTTTTTACTCATTGCAATTCTCAGGCTTGTTGCAAAGATTTAAAAACTTATAATCAGAAAACCAATGAAAACTTTATGTTTCACAGTTAATCCTTGATTTTTAGAAGTATGGATGTGGTCTTGGGGCATATGATATTTTCCAGGAAAGTATCATCTCTTTCTGGGAAGGCCTGCATTGAATAAGGTTTTGACAAGAGTAGATCAATCTGTTAGGATTTAATAACTTTTGCTCATTTAACAAACCAGGGCAAACAAAAAATGGCAAATTAGGCAGAGTTTAAATTATGCAAAATAGGAGAGTTAAAAGGACTCCCTTTTTGTACCCATGCATTGATTTTTCTCATCCAGGGGCTGATATGTTTATTTCCAAACAAAATGATTTGATTCATTTTATTAATTAAACTTATAAAAAGCCTCCGACATTTAAAAATTCAGCTTCCCCACACAACCCTTCACAAGCTGAAGAATATGCAAGGATTTAATTATAGTGGACTTGGGGGGTAGAAATGAAGCCCTTTTTTTGTTATGGTACAATTAAGTACCTGTCAAACTCAGGCAACCCTTAATTTTCCTTGAGTGAAAGCAGTTGATAAATTTAAAACTAATCCTACCCTTAAGGCTTTCTTTTTGAAAGCCATATAATTAGAAAGAAAGGTTCACCCAAACTTAAAAGGCTTTTTTCTTTTTTCCTGGAAACATTTTTTACTTTGACAAAAGTGGTAAGATTTTGTACTTAAGTGTTGTTGGATAGAGTAGGACCAGTTTTAACTAGCACAGAAGTACTTGCAATCACAGCTCCGTATACTCCATGTGTGTAGAGCTGTGATTGCAAGAGATGGGAGGGGATGTATGTGCAATTGCTGTCCGTGACCTTGCTGCTCAAAGTGTGTTCCAGGGATGAGCAACATGGCCTCACCTGGGGGTTCTTAGCAAAGCAGAATTTTCAGTCCTGCCCAGACCCCTTGAAATCAGCACTTGCGATTTGTTAAGAGCCCCAGACTTTGAATGCACAATAATGCTAAAGGAACACTGGTTTATAAAACTAGCTGGTTTGTTGTAGAACAGATAAACTTTAAAGTAAATAATTAAGTTGACCCCGTTCTTAGGGGAAGAAAAGTTTGTGAATTAAAGAGCAGTCAGGGCCGGCGCGATGGCTCACGTCTGTAATCCCAACACTTTGGGAGGCAGACGTGGGTGATCACCTGAGGTCAGGAGTTTGAGACCAGTCTGGCCGGCATGGTGAAACCCGTCTCTACTAAAAATACAAAAAATTAACTGGGTGTGGTGACATGCACCTGTAATCCCAGCTACTTGGGAGGCTGAGGCAGGAAATCGCTTGAACCCAGGAGACAGAGGTTGCAGTGAGCCAAGATCATGCCACTGCACTTCAGCCTGGGTGACAGAGAGAGACTCTGTCTCAAAAAAAAAGGAAGGCAGTCAGTTTTATTTCTTGGATCATAAAATCCTGGCAATTAGTGTTGCCACGAGAATTTTTTGAAGCTTGTTACTACCTCCAGCAGATCCCATGAGAAATAGCTTTACCTTAAATTCTGAAATATCTAACTGTTTCTCAATCTGGATAATGAGTGAAATCTCTGGTCCACAAGGGCAGATTTAGCTTTTGGTTATTTTTGTTCACACAAAATGTAATTTCCATGCAAAAATGTCTGGTTGAAAGTAGCCACTCAGTAAGTATTTTTTTTTTAATGAATCAACAAATATATTCAGGCCACAGCCAGTTTTATAAAATGAAATGCATATAAGACACTCAATCCTTGACCCCTCCTCTCTTCCTTGGGCTACCAAAACATTTGCAAATACCTCCATCATGGTGCCTATTGTTTTATGATAATTTATCCCTTTTCCTCCCACTATACTGTGAGTTATCTCAGGGTGTTTTTGTTTCCCTGAGTCTTGTACAGGGCTGGGAATGTTTGGTTACTCAATGATGTGTGTATGTGTGTTTCTTTAAATTGTGGGAATATATGTAATATAACAGTTATTTTACAATTTCAAGTGTATAAGTGGCATTAAGTACATTTGCATTGTTCTGCAACCATCGCCACCACTGATCCACAGAGCTCTTTTCATCTTGCAAAGCTGAAGCTCTATACTCATTAAACAGTAACTCCCCAGTCTCCCTTCCCCCAGTCCCTGGCAACCACCATTCTACATGTCTTCCTATCTCATAAATTGAATCATGTTATTTGTACTTTTGTGACCAGCTTATTTCTCTTAACATAAGGTCCTCAAAGTTAAACCATGTTGTAGGATGTGTCAGAATTTCCCTCCTTTTTAAGGTTGAATAATATTCCATTGTATGTATCTACCACATTTTGTTCATTTGTTAGTCTGTAAATGGATACTTGGTATATTAGTCCGTTCTTGCATTGCTATAAAAAATACCTGAGACTGGTTAACTTATAAAGGAAAGAGGTTTAATTGGTTCATGGTTCTGCAGGCTGTACTGGAAGCACATAGTGGTAGGTGAAGGGGAAAGAGGCACATCTTATATTGCTGGAGCAGGGGAAAGAAAGAGAGATGAGGAGGTGCCACACACTTTTAAATAACCAGATCTCACTATCATGAGACGAGCACCTAGGGGGATGGTGCTAAACCATTAGAAACCAACCCCGTGATCCAGTCACCTCCCACTAGGCCCCACCTTGAACACTGGGGATTACATCACAACATGAGATTTGGGTGGGGACACAGATTCAAACTGTATCACTTGGGTTATATAGTTTTTATCTTTGGGCAATTGTGAATAACCTGGCTGTGAACATGAATGTGCAAACATCTATTTGAGTTGCTGCTTTCAATTCTTCCAGATATTTACCTAGTGAGGAATTCCTGGACATGATAATTTTATTTTTATTTCTTTGAGGAACTATTATGCTGTTTTCCATGGCAGCTGTACCATTTTATATATGTACCAGCAGTGCACAGGAATTCTAATTTCTCCACATACTTTTTAACACTTGTTATTTTCTGTGATTGTGTGTGTGTGTGTGTGTGTGTTATAATAGCCATTCAAATGGGTGTGAGGTGGTATCTCATAGTGGTTTTTATTTGCATTTTCCTGATGATTCGTCATTTTTTAGTATCTTTTCATGTAATTATTGATTATTTGTATGTCTTCCTTGGAGAAATAGCTGTTCACATCCTTTGCTCATTTTATTAATTGTCTCCTTTTATCATTGAGTTGTGGGAGTTCTTTATATATTCTGGATATTAACCCTTTATCAAATATATGATTTGCAAATATTTTCTCCCATTCCATGAGTTGTCTTTTTGCTCTGTTGATTATGTCTTTTGATGCACAGGACTTTTAAATTTTGATGTAGTCCAATTTATTTTTCTTTTGTTGCCTATGCTTTTAGTATCATACGCAAGAAATCACTGTGAAATTCAATGTCATGAAGTTTTCCCCTATGTTTTCTTTTAAGAGTCTGGTAATTTTAGGTCTTACACCTAAGTTTGATTCATTTTGACTTAATTTTTATATATGGTATAAGGTAAGATTTCAATATTATTCTCCTGAATGGGGACACCTAGTTTTCCCAGTACTATTTTTTGGAAAGACTGAATTGAATGGTCTTGGCACCTCTTACAAAAATCATTTGACCGTATCATGTGGTTTTATTTCTGGGTCTCAATTTTGTTCTATTGGTCTATATGTCTGTCTTTATGTCAGTACCACATTGTTTGATAGTTTTGTAGTAAGTTTTGAAAAGCTTTGTAGTTATTGAGTTTGGAAGTGTGAGACCTCTAACTTCATTCTTTTTCAGAATTGTTTTGATTATTTGGGATCCCTTTGAGATTCTTCGTGAATTTTTGAATACATTTTTCTATTTCTTTAGAAAACTTTGGGGTTTTGATAGGCTGACAGTGTTTTTGAATGCATAAATAAACAAAAGAATAAAATTTAAAAGCTAACTTACGCCTAAGTTATGGAAAGCATGTTAACTACAAAAACCCTTAACAGTGTCCTAGAGATGGGAAATTTCTCCAATAAAGAGATACTTTTCTCACTATAGATAAAATTTTGTTTGTTTTTACTTATTTTCCTATTTATATTTTTCAAAGGGATTTGATGCAACTTACAACTAAAAGAAAAGACAATAAAATTTAAGAAATTAAAAGGGTGGTAGGGGAGGGAATATGAAGTTAGATGAGAGAAAGGGACAACTTCTGTCTTTTGCATATCAGCTTGGTTTTAAGTTTCCTGGAAACTGAGAAAAGAGAGAAATATTTTTTTTTCAGTGCTTACTATAGCTCACGTACTGAACTTAGCTCCTAAAAACATCCCTATCCAATAAGAATAGAATCAGCCTCTTTGTGTTTCCAACCAAGGATGCAGTGCCCTGGTGTGCATGGGGCTTGAGTCCCAGCTTCCACCCGCTTTGTGGTGCCCTTGATTGGTACCTGTGTTGATATCTTAGTCTTGTCTCAGTAGTATAATTGGCCTTCTCCCTTTTCCAGTCTTTCTGAGTTCCTACATTGGCACCCTGGCTACTCTTCCAAATCCAAGTCTATCCAGAGGCCAGGCCTTGGCTTACTTTTGCTTTCCCTCACTCGGCCTACAGCCCAGTGCCAGAATTCTAGTTCTTTGTAGACCCTATTACCTTTGTGTGGCATCCCTATAGATTTCTGCCCCATGCTTGTCATCTCTGCAGAATATAGCTTATTAGATATATTTCTACTCTTGGCTGCTTATGGTGATTGTTCATCTGCCTGAACTATGAGGGGTTCTAGGTCTCTTTACAGAAACCCTCCTGCCAGAGTTTATTCTCTTAGATGCTAGTCTTGCCCCTATCTTGTCTTGCCTTGAGAAAACTACCATGGTTCATCAGTGAGTTAAAAAAAAATGACAGAAGCATTTTTAATACTTTTTTTGTACTGAGTATCAATGAAAAACCCAAGGGATAATGACAAATTGATTCCTGATGAGATAATTTGGGTTCTCCAGGAAGCAGAATCTGAGACAGTGTAGTGCTGAGAATGTTTCTTGGGTGTGTCCTTGAGATCAGCATCTGTGGACAGGAGGGGATGATGAAAGTGGGATTGGGCTGAGGGAGATGTCAAACTGCGATGCAGGCCCAGTGATGACAGGTAACCACCTTAAGTTCTAGAGTTAAGATGGTTTATTGAGAATGGCCAGGACTTTATCTCACTCCTCAATCAGTCATTGCTGTGGGCTGCTCTTGAAAGGCTGTGACACTGGACCAGACTCTGGTCTGGAGCCAAGACAATCCCTGAAAAGTTAACAGCAGGAGGCTGTCTGCTGATAATTCTCCCAGCAGCTGGGCAACAAGGCCTTCTTTGAAGGAGGATCTGGGCAGTGTGTCTCTTGTCTACCATGCCCTGGAAGCAACTGGGCCCATGGTAAAACCATGATTGGACTTTGCATAGAGATGGAGTTTAGATAGATAGACCAGAAAAATATCCTTCTGTCAATCCTCTAGAGTATGAATTATCTCAGAGAAGCTCTTGACTGGGGCTGAACAACAGAAAAAAAATTAGAGATTCAACTTGCTATGGAGGGTGGAAATAGAGACATTCTTCATGATGAATACAAAAGAGCTTCATATGCTTACATATCAGGTACATAGAACAGTTATAGTTAGCAATGAAAATTACAGTTTTTTTTGGTATAAAAATTACCAAAAAATTAATTTATTTTAAAATAAAAATTATAAATATTAACTGTATACAATGTGGTGTTTTGATATATGTATACTTTGTGGAATGGCTAAATCAAGCTGTTGAGCATATCATTTTCTGTGTGTGGTGAGAACACTTACAATCTACTCTTTCAGCAATTTTCAAGTATAAAATATATTGTTATTAACTGTAGTTACCATGTTGAACAATAGGTGTCTTGAACTGATTTCTCCTGCCTAACTGAAATTTCGTGTCCTTTAACCAGCATCTCCTAAATTCCCCTACCTGCTAGACTCTGGTAACCACCGTTTTACTCTCTGTTTCTATGAGTTCAACTTTTTTACATTACACACATAAGTGAGATCATGTGGTATTTGTCTTTCTGTGTCTAGCTTATTTCACTGTCCTCCAGGTTCATTGACGTGGTCATGAATGATAGGATTTCCTTCTTTTTAAAGGCCAAATAATTTTTCATTGTGTTTATATACCACATTTTCTATATCTATTTAATCATTGGTAGAAACTTCTTGGCTATTATGAATAATGCTACAATGAACATGGGAGCACAGATATATCCTTGATATACAGATTTTATATTTTTTGGATATATATTCAGCAGTGGGATTGCTGGATCATATGGTAGTTCTATTTTTAATTTTTTGAGGAACTTCCATATTGTTTTCCATATTGGCCGTACTAGTATACATTTCTACCAACCGTGTACAAGGATTCCTATTATATTTCTCCAGGTCCTTGCCAATGTTTGTTATCTTTTGTCTTTGCTATCATGGTCAATCTAACATGTATGAGAGAATATCTTATTGTGGTTTTAATTTGTATTTCCCTGATGGTTAGTGATATTGAGCATTTTCCCATATACCTATTGGCCATTTCTATGTATTTTTTTGAGAAGTGTCTACTCAGGTTGTCGCCCATTTTTCATTGGGTTGTTTTCTTACTGTTGAGTTGTGTCACTTCCTTATATGTTTTGGGTATTAATCTCTTAGCAGACATATAATTTGCCAATATATTTTCCCATTCCGTATGTTGTCTCTTCACTCTGTTGACTGTTTCCTTTGCTGTGCAAGATATTTAGTGTGATGCAATCCTATTTTTGCTTTTGTTGCCTGTACTTTTGAGGTCATATTTAAAAAATCTTTGCCCACATCAATGGTATGGAAATTTTCCCCTATGTTTTCTTCTAGTGGTTTTACATTTTCAGTTCATATATTTAAGTCTTTTATCCATTTTGAATTGATTTTTTGTATACTATGTAAGATGAATATCTAATTTCATTCTTTTGCGTGTGGTTTCCCTATTGTGTATTTTTAGCATCTTTGTTGTATCAATTGACCATATATTTGTGGATTTATTTCTGGGCTCTCTATTCTATTCTGTTATGTGTTTGTTTTAATGATAATACAATGCTATTATGATTACTGTAGTTTGTAGATTTTCAAATCACGTTGTATGATGCCTCCAGCTTTGTTTTTTTTGCTTGCTTGAGCTAGTTGGGATTTTTTGTGTTTTTTTATGACTATTAGGGTTTTTCTATTTCTGTGAAAAATTTCATTGAAATTTTGATAGATACTGCATTGAATCTGTAAATCACTTTGGATAATATGAACATTCTAACAATATGCTTTTAATTCATGAACACAGAATATCTTTCCATTTACTTGTGTCTTCTTTAATCTCTTTCATAAATAATTTATAGTTTTCACTGTATATATAATTTCATCTCCTTAGTAAAAATTTGTCTCTAAGTATTTAGTTTTTTATAGCTATAGTGAACAAAATTGTTTTGATTTCTTTTCTTTTATAATAAGTATTTTTTTCTGACCACAATGGTATAAAAGTAGGAGTCAATAATATATGGAATTTTAGAAAATTCACAAATATGTGGCTTATAATTGTTTGTAACAGTCTCTTATGATCCTTTGTAATTCTGTGGTATCAGTTGTAATGATACAATCATTTGTTTCTGATTTAATTTATTGAGTCTTCTCTGTTTTTTAGTCTGGCTAGTTTTGTTGATTTTGTTTATCTTTTCAAAGAACCACTCTTAGTTTCGTTTATTGTTTTTCTAGTCTCTATTTATGTTTGCTCTTTTTATTACTTCCTTCTATCAACTTTAGGCTTGTTCTTCCTTTTCTAGTTCTTTGAAATGTAATATTAGATTGTTTATTTGGGATCTTTCTTCTTTTTTGATGTAAGCATTTATTGCTATAAACTTCCCTCTTAAACCTACTTTTGTTGCATCCCATAAGTTTTGGTGTATTTCCATTTTTGTTTGTCTCAAGATATTTTAAAAATTTTCTTGTAATTTCTTCTTTGATCCATTCGTAGTCAAGATGTATGTTTTTTAATTTTCACACATTTGTGAATTTTCTAAAATTCCATCTATTATTGACTCCTACTTTTATACCATTGTGGTCAGAAAAAATACTTATTATAATTTAATCTTCTTAGATTTTTAAAGATTTGTTTTGTGGCCTAACATATGACCTATCCTGGAGAATGTTCTGTATAAACTTGAGAAGAATGTGTATTCTGCTCCTGTTGGATGAAATGTTCTCTGTCTGAATGTTAGGTCCATGTGGTCTAATGCGTAGTTGAAGTCCAATGTTTCCTTTCTGGTTTTCTATCTAATGTCCATTGTTAAAAGTGGAGTATTAAATACCCCTACTATTATTGTATTGTAGTCTATCTCTTCAGTTCTATTAACTTTTGCTTTATATATTTAGGTGCTCTGATGTTGAGTGCATATATATTTATAATTGTTGTATCTTCTTGATAAATTAGTCCTTTTGTCATTATATAATATCCTTCTTTGTCTATTTTTATACTTTTGACTTAAAGTCTATTTTACCTCATGTAAGTATGGCTGTCTGTGCTCTCTTTTGGTTTCTACTTGCGTGAAAAATTTTCCACAATTCCATGTTCAATCTATGAATGCCCTTTTTTTAAAAAAGCAAACAGACAAGGTCTTACTCTGTCACCAAGGCTGGAGTGCAGTGGTGCGATCATAGCTCCCTACCCCTACTGCCTCAAACTCCTGGGCTCAAATGATCCTCATATACCTTAGTCTCTTGTGTACCTGGGACTACAGTTGCATGCCACCATGCCATGATAATTTTTTATTATTTTGGAGAGACAGAGTCTTGCTATGTTGCCAAGGTTAGTCTCAAACCCCTGGCCTTAAGAGATCCTCCTATCTGGGCCTCTCAAAATTCTGGGATTACAGGTTTGAGCCGCCACATCCAGCCTATTTGTGTCATTAAATGTGAAGTGAAGTGGGTCGCTTGTAAGCAGCATATAGTTGAATGTTGCTTTTTTTCTTATTAATCCAATATTTTGATTGGAGAATTGTATCCATTTATATTATGGTAATAACTGATAGGTAAGAACTTACTACTGCCATTTTGCTAATTGTTTTCTGATTGTTTTGTAGATCCTTTGTTTCTTTTTCCTCTTTTGCTGTCTTCCTTCATGATTAAATAATTTTCTCTAGTGGTATGCTTTGATTCCTTACTTCTTACCTTTTTGTGTATCTTCTATTGGTTTTTGGTTTATGGTTACCATGAAGTTTACATAAAACATCTTATAGTTATAATAGACTATTTTAAGCTGATAGCAACTTACCTTTGATCATACAAAAAACCTGATACTGTTACTCCTCCTCTCCATGCTAAATGATTCTAGCATTTAGAATCTGATGTTAAAATTTACCTTTTTGTTTATTTTTTTAAAACAGAGTCTCACACTGTTGCATAGCCTGGAGCCCAGCAGTGTAATTATAGCTCACTGCAGCCTAAGATTCCTGGGCTCAAACAATTCTTCCACATCTGCATTCTGAGTAGCTGGGACCACAGGCATGCACCACCATACCCAGCTATTTACAAATTTTTTGTTGTTGTTGAGACAGCATCTCACCATCTTTCCCAGGCTGGTCTTGAACTCCTGGCCTCAAGCAATCTTCCCACCTCAGCCTCCCAAAGTGCTAGGATTATAGACATGAGCCACTGAGCCCAGTCTTTTAAAAATAGAAATTCTGAAGCTAAATTCCATTGCATTCATTATACTAATTTCCATTAGTTATTGCTTTTCTGATTTTGTTAAATTGTTTCTTTGCATTTTCTTAAAGCTTGTTGAGCTTCTTTAAAAGTAATTATTTTGGCCAAGTGCAGTGGCTCATGCTGTAATCCCAGCACTTTGGGAGGCAGAGGTGGGTGAATCACTTGAGTTCAGGAGTTTGAGACCAATCTGGCTAACATGGTGAAACCCTGTCTCTACTAAAAATACCAAAATTAGCCAGGCATGGTGGTGGTTACCTGTAATCCTAGCTACTCAGGAGGCTGAGGCAGGAGAATTGCTTGAACCCAGGAGGCAGAGGTTGCAGTGAACCAAGATTGTGCCACTGCACTCCAGCCTAGGTGACAGAGCAAGACTCCATTTAAAAAAAAAAAGAAAAAAAATATTATTTTTAATTCATCAGGTACTTTATATACATTTCTTTAGGGTTAACTATGGGAAATCATTGTGTTCTTTTGGTAGTGTTATATCTCATCAATTTTTCATGTTTCTTGTTGCATTACATTAATGTTTGTATATTTAGTGAAGCAGTCAGTTACCTCTTGCAGACTTTATGGGTTAGTTTTACTGTGGGACAGTCTTCTTCTGGGAATGGAGGGTGCAAGAGCACTTGCCTGGTGGGATTGCAGCAGTTCTGGCACCAGTGAGCGTATAGCTGTATGGTCTCTGTGTAGCTCTGTCAGCTGAGGTTGACATTGACAAAGATCGGAGGGCTCCTCTCTGGCCAACACTGTGGATGTCTGTAGTGGCGGTGAGAGTCATTGGGTTTTTTGGTGGTGGTGGCTGCTGTGGTCCTCCTGATCTCTTTTTCTCCCACTGGGGAAGTTGTGCCTGAAGGAATCACTTTTGGCACTGGCCTTATGTGCTCACTTGAAATGAAGGTGGCTCTAGTGTCTGATGAGTAGCACTCATGTCTGATGAGGGGCCACAGAGCTGAGACCTGAAGCAAACATAGGTGATATTGATGGCCTCCACCCTTCTTCGTTCCCAGCATCTCAGCTATGCCAGTCTCACTAGCAATCCTTTCTATGTGAATATTCTCCATTTTTTTTCCTCCACTATGTTGCTGCAGGTTCTTTAATGGGCCCTTGAGCCCTTTAAGTGCTATTTTGATCTGTGGATAGCTGTCTATATTTGGTTGGTTGTGGAGGGATGAAGGCTGGTATCTCCTACCCCGTCATCTTAGTGACATCACTCCTCCAAATCAGAATTTTGATTTTATACAGACTTGTATTTTTTGCCCATGTTTGGGAACATTCAACCTTTGGAAGGAGTGCTTGAGGCCAGGAAGTTTTTCATTGTTTTTCAAATCAAGAAGTCTCTATATATTTACATTTAGACAAGTACTTCATAAAGTCCCAGAGTGCCAGACTATTAAATAATGAAAATTGAATGTTGGTCAGAAAAATTGTGAGTACAGAAATGATTTACTATCTACCTCTCTCTGAAATTAGCCTAAACTGGCTCATGTAATTTTTTTTTTTTTGCATCTTAGTGAATGATCTAGTGGCAAATGTAATCTTAGATAAGTTACCTGTGGATGGGATTTCTAGTATTATTTATTTTAAAGCTGAAGTTTTTTTGCATCTTAATGAATGATCTAGTGGCAAATGTAATCTTAGATAAGTTACCTTGGATGGGATTTCTAGTATTATTTATTTTAAAGCTGAAGCATGTCTGGCAACAGTGATGACTTGGAGTACAAATATACATACAATTGCTCTTCTGTTGCAAGACTGGATCCTGCAAAACATTTAAACTCTTTCCTTTTTTCCTTTCTCCATAGACTTAATATTTTATGCACAAAAGATAGGAGGTAGCAAAATCAAGCAGCACACAGGGGTACAAAATAAATAGTAAATCTCTTGCCTTACCCTCTTGATTTCCAATTCCACATTTAGAACTATTCTTGACTTTTTTTGTGTATCTTTCCAGAATTTTTTTGTGCATATAAAAGTGGGTGTGCATGCGTCTGTATATACATACGTATATATTCACTCACTTGAGACAATACATGTATTATTTTATGACTTAATTCATTCAGTTAATCTATAACTTGGACATCTTTGCATAGTTGTGTATATATGTATACTTAAAATTTTAAAGGGTACACAATATTTCATTGTATGGATATAGCATACTGTACTTAATCAGGTTAGTGCTGAGAACGTTATGGTTGCTTTGAGGTTTTCCTCAACTTTTGTATGAATATCCTGGCAGATATATTTTTAAGACTTTGTGTGATAGCTGCCTTAGGGAAAATTCCTAGAAGTAGTATAGATGAGTCATAGAATAGATGCATGTAAAATGTTGTCTTGTATTGCCAAACCACTCGTCAAAATGTTGTATTAGTTATATTCAACCAATAGTATGTGAGAATACCAGTTTCTCCAAACCTTTGTCAATATTAGCTTTGATTAAATGCTTAATCTTTGCCAGTCTGTTGGATAAAAAATAGTATTTCATTAATTTGATTTGTATCCTGTAATTATGATTCGGATTGGGCATTGTGCATATGTATGTGTGTTTTCTTAGTCTTTTTATTTCCTTATCAGATTTGATCATTTCTTTGCTCATTTTTCTATTGAGTTATTGGCCTTTTGTTTGTTTTGTAAAAGTTCTTTGTATATAAAGGAAATTATTCTTTTGTCATTAATATTGCAAATACTTTTCTTAATTTATAATTTGTATTTTGGATATTTTTATAGCATGTTTATACAGAAAATTTAAATTTTTGGTAGTGAAATTTACCACTCTTTCCTATGGTTTCTAAAATTTGTGACATGCTTAAAAAGGCTTTTACTTTACTCAGTGTTAAAGACAAATTCAGCTATGTTTTTATCTAATACTTCTGTAGTTTAATTATTTATATTTAAGTCTTTATAAAATGGAGATTATAGTAGAATCTAGGTTATAAGACTGTTGTGAGGATTGGGGGAGTAGAGAAAAAAATTAACTTTTTATCAGGTGTATTCTTATTTAATAGTTTTAAAGGAGAATATATGAGTTGCTTCTGTAAAATAAGAAGATATGATAAAATACACTTGTTAATAAAGTTATAGATTATTGTATGTTAATTTTAGAGTCAGCCACCTTACTCTTACTAAATTTTCTCATGGTTTCCAATAGCTTTTGGTTTCTTTTGGTTTTCTAAATTTAGAATCATTTTTTTCTGCAAATAATGATAATTATTTCTCTTGTTTTTTAATGCATTGGTTAATACATAGTAAAATACATAGTAAAAAATGCTACATAATAATTTTCTTAGTAGGCATTTTAAACTTGTTTTTTACTTGATAGTGAATGCTTATGTAAGTATGATTCTGCCTCTTGTTTTGAAGTATACACACACAAAATATTTTGTTATAACATTTTTTAAAAAGTTAATACATGCTTATGGTACAAAATTCAGGAAAATAAAAGAGTAGATATGAAAAGTAGGCTAGATGTGGTGGCTCATGCCTGTAATCCCAGCACTATGGGAGGCCAAGGAGGGCGGACTGCTTGAAGCCAGGTGTTTGAGACTGGCCTGGACAACATGGCAACACCCCAACTCTACAAAAAAAGTACAAAAATACAAAAATGCGGTGGCATGCCACCTGTAGGCCCAGCTACTTGGGAGGCTAAAGTGGGAGGATTGCTTGAGCTTGGGAAGTCGAGTCTGCAGTGAGCCAAGATCACGCCACTGCTTTCCAGCCTGGGTGACAGAGCCAGATCCCGTCTCAAAAAAAAAAAAAGAAAAGAAAAGAAAAGACAAGAAACAGATAAAAAGAAAAAAGTGAAACGTAATTATTTGTCATACCTCTTGGCCTTACTGACCCATATCTCCACTTAGAACAAACATTGTTAAAAACAGCTTCTTTAATTTTGACCCAGAGATATACTCAGCATTTATAAATATGTATATAAATGTAGTAGAATTCTTATTCAAACAGATCTGTCTTCTCTTGTGTGTTGATATATAGAGATCATAAGGTATTTACAAAGATGTCAGTTTAGAGAGGTAGGAGGTTTCTGTGTAACCATTTTTAAGGACATACTTTATTGTTTTATCAATCAGCCTCAGTCATGAGGTTATCACTGAGTTCCATCTATAGTCACCATACGTTTTGGATTTTTTTGGTCTGGCAGAAACAGTAGCTGCACAGGTGTGCTCTCTTTATGGCCAAAATGTCCATCCTGCTCTAATGTGTCCTTGGTAGACAGCACTCATTCTGGGATCCACTTCCACCATCATCATCATTCTAGAGATTCCCTTTGCCTTTCCAGTACTGGATCCTGAGAAAAATGAAAGGAAAATAACATTTTTGAATTATTACATCTGAAGGTATTCTTTACATTTCTGGTTGATTGGCAGTTTGGCTGGATATAGAACTATGTACTGAAATTACTTTTCTTTGGACTTTTGGAGGTATTACTCAAATGTCTGATAGTATCAGCATTGCTATTAAAAATTCAAAGCCATGTCAGCTTCCTGGTTCTTTGTAGGTGTTCATTTTAAAAAATCTCCGGAATATTTTAAAAACTTCTCTTTGTTCTTGGTGTTCTAAAATCTTACTATGATTTACATCGGTATGGATTATTTCACCTACTCTGCCAGGCATTTGATAAATCTGTTTAATCTTCAAGTTATGTCTGTCTCTCTTGGGAGATTTTCAGCAATTATTTTATTGCTATTCTCTTCCTCTCTAATGTCTTTATTTCTTTTCTCCTCAATATTCTTTTTTTTTTAAGACGATCTTGTTGTTTCATCATGGATGTAAAATCTTTGATCTCTCTGAGGATAATAATGATAGATTTTTTAAGATGTAAAAAATTCGGTATTTTTTTTCAAGTTTCTATTTTCATCTCTTAATTTTTATTTTTAGTGTTAAAAATGAGATATCACAAACTAGTTAATTGTCAACTTATTTAAAGTAAGAAATTAAAAGCTATTTAGGACCTCTGAGCATTTTAGAAATATGCAAGAAATGGAAGCTGAGCCTGGTGGCTCACACCTGTAATCCCAGCACTCTGGGAGGCTGAAGCAAGAGGATCACTTGAGGCCAGGAGTTTGTGACCATCCTGGGCAATATAGCAAGACCCCAACTTATTAAAAAAAAGAAATGGACAAGTTAAACCTTTGTATTGCTCTATAAACCCTTATTACTCCATTCTTCATCCTGCAAATCCAAAACTCTAATGCACTTAAAAAAAAACTCCAAAACTATTTATTGTATATGGCTGTTGGTTGAATTCTTCTACAACACTTAGAGAAAATTGGTATGATTTTATAGCATGCCTTTTTGGAAATATGTACCAAAATGTTAAATGTGTATAACATTTTGCCTAGTAATCCATCTTCTAGGTAATTACATGCCAAAAGTTGTCCACATAGAGATGTTAATTGCAGCATTATTTTAATAGCAAAAATGGGGGAACCTAAAAAGTTTCCAACAAAAATGACTTAGTTATATAAATTATGTTAAATAAGCTACAGTAAAATATTATGAGGTTTTAAACTATTGTTAAAGATCTGTATTTAGTGACCTTGAAAAATGTCTCAAATGTGTAAGTGGAAATGGCAAGTGATAGTATAAATAGTGTGATCTCACTGATGAGAATATTTTAAAAACTTCTTATATATAAAAAGTTAAATATATCTTCTAAATATATAGAGATAATTCTATAAATATGTTTACCAAAATGTTAACAATGGTTAGATCTGAGTGTTGACATTTTAGATTTGTTTCTATTTCTTTGTGCTTTCCTGTATGGTTTATTTTTTACTTGCTTTTTAACAATAAGAATTTTAAAAAAGTTTTGTTTTCATTGACACAATAATTATACATATTTATAGAGTATAATGTGATGTTTTGATACATGTATACATTATATAATGATCAAATTAGGGTAATTAGCAGATCCGTTTCCTCAAGCATTTATGATTTCTTTACAGTGAGAACATTCAAAATCCTCTCTCCTAGCTATTTTTAAATTCAAAATACATTCTTGTTAACTATTGTTATCCAACTATAGTCACCCTATTGCACAACAGAACACCAGAACTATTCTTCCCATCTAACTATAACTTTGTATCTGTTGAGCAACCTATCCCCATCCCCATCTTCCCAGCCTATGGTAACTATCATTCTACTCTCTACTCCTGTGAGATAAACTTTTTTAGATTTCACATGTGAGTAAGATCATACAGTATTTGTCTTTCTGTGTCTACCTTGTTTCATTTAATGTAATGTCCTCCAGTTTCATGTATATTGTTGCAAATGGCAGGATTTCATTTTTTTTAAATGACTGAATATACTCTATTGTTTATATATACCACCTTTTCTTTATCTATTCCTCCTTTGATGGACACTTGGGTTGCTTCCTTGTCTTGGGTATTGTGAATAATGCTACAAGGAACATGTAGGCATACATTTCTTAATGAAGTGGTGTTTTCCTTTAAATGTGTACCAACTAGTGGGATTGATGGATCATATGACAGTTCTATATTTAGTTTTTTAAGGAACCTCCATACTGTTTTCCGTAATGGCTGTACTAATTTACATTCCCATAAAGAGTGTATAAGGGTTCCCTTTTCTCCACATCATCAGCAGCACTTGTTATCTTTTGTCTTTTTGAGAACAGTCATTCTAAGTGGAGTGAGGTGATATTTCATTGTGGTTTGAATTTACATTTCCCTGATGATTGGTGATTGCTATGGTTTGGATATGATTTGTTTGTCTCCATCAAATCTTGTGTTGAAATTTGATCCCCAGTGTGGTGGTGTTGGGAGGTGGGGCCTAGTGAGAGGTGTTTGAATCATGGGGGTGGATTCCTCATGATGCCTTGGTGCCATTCTTATAGTACTGAGTTCCCACTTCAGGAGATTGGTTCGGTTCTTCAAGGATTAAATTAGTTCAAGCTTGTCCAACACACAGACCACAGGCCACATGCGGCCCAGATGGCCTGGAATGTGGCCCAACACAAATTCATAAACTTTCTTAAGACATTATGAGATTTTTTTTTTTTTTAGCTCATCAGTTGTTTTGGTGTTAGGATATTTTATGTGTGGCCCAAGAGAATTATTCTTCTTCCAGTGTGGCCCAGGAAAGCCAAAAGATTGAACACTCCTGGATTAGTTCTTGTGGGACTCCCTGGTATGTAGTAGTTCATAATATCTCTTATAATCCTTTGTGTTTCTGTGGCATCAGTTGTAATGTCTCCTTTTTCATCTCTAATTTTATTTGAGTTTTCTTTCTTTCTGGCTAAGGAGTGTTGATTTTATTTATATTTTCAAAAACCCAATCCTTCATTTGGTTGATTTTTGTATTTTTTGTCTATTTTTGTTTATTTCTGTTGTGATCTTTACTGTTTCATTTCTTCTAATTTTGAGTTTAGTTTGTTCTTGTTTTTTAGTTCCTTGAGGTACAACATTAGGTTATTTGAACTCTTTCTTCTGTATTGATATGGGTGTTTACTGCTGTTTACTTTCTTCTGAGTACTGCCTTTGTCATATTCTATAGGTTTTGTTATGTTGTGTTTTCATTTTCAGTTGTCTCTAGAAATTTTTAAATTTCCCTTTTAATTTCTTCCCTTTAATTGACCCATGGTTGTTCAGGAGCATGTTGTTTAATTTTCATGTATTTCTATAGTTTCTAAAGTTCCCTCTCTTATTGATTTCTAGTTTCATATCACTGTGGTCAGAAACAATATTTGATATGATTTTGATTTTTCTAAATTTGTTAAGACTTGTTTTGTGACCTACTATATGGTCTCTCCTGGAAAATGTTCCCTGTGTACTAGATAAGAGTGTGTATTCTGCTACTATTGGATGGAAAGTCCTGTGTATATCTGTTAGGTCCATTTTGCCTAATGTGCAGTTCAATTACAGAATTTCCTCATTAATTTTCTGTCTGGTGGATCTGTCCATTGTTGAAAGTGGTGTGGTGAGGTCCCCTGCTATTATCGTAATGCAATCTATTTCTTCCTACATGTCCATTATTATTTACTTTATATATTTAGGTGTCATGATGTTGGATGCATATATATTCACAATAGTTGTATCTTCTTGATGAATTATACCTTTATTATTAAGTAATAACATTTTCTGTCTCTTGTGACAGTTTTTGACTCTGTTTTATCTGTTATAGCTATGGCTACCCCTGCTCTCTTTTAGTTACCACTTGAGTGGATAGCTCCTTCCATCCCTTTACTTTCAGTCTACGTATGTCTCTTATAGGCAGGATATAGTTGGATCTTGTTTTTTAAATTTATTGATCCACTTTATGTTTTTTTATTGGATAATTTAATTAATTTACTTTCAAAGTAATTGTTGATGGGTAAGGACTTACTACTATCATTTTGTTAATTGTTTTCTGGTTATTTTAGAATCATTTGTTTCTTTCTTCCTCTCGTTTATCTTTGTGAGTTGGTAATCTTCTTTAATGTTTTGATTCCTTCCTCTTTATCATTTATGTATTTGCTATCTTTTGTGCTTTGTGACTTTCATGAGGCTTACATAAAACATGTTATAGTCATAATGGAACATTTTATACTTACAGCAACTTAACTTTAGTCACACACAAAATCTCAAAATTAACACTCTTTCTCCACAAATTGTATTTTGATGTCACAATTTACATTTTTTATATTATGGATTTCTTAATAATTTATTGTAGCTATTGTTATTTTTGACTGTTTTGACTTTTAACTTTCATACTAGAGATATATATGATTTACAGAGCACCGTAACAGTATAGGGATATTCTGAGTTTACTTATATTTACCTTTACTGGTGAATTTTATACTTTCATGTATTTTCATGTTAGTAAATATTATCTTTTCATTTCTACCTGAAGAACTTCCTTTAGCATATCAGTAGGGCAGTTCTAGTGGTGATGACTTTTCTCCACTTTTGCTTGTTTGGGAATGACTATTTCTCTGTCATCTCTGAAGAACAGCTTTGTTGGGTATAGTATTTTTGCAGGCAGTTTTGCTGACAGCACTTTCAACATATCATCCCATTCTTTTCTGGCCTGCAGGGTTTCTGCTGACTTATATGCTAATAATCTATAGTCATTCTTTTGTATGACACTTGGTGCTTTTGCTGCTTTTAAAATTATCTGGTTTTGACTTTTGACAGTTTAATTATAATGTGTCTCAGTGGGGATGTCTTTGGGCTGAATCTATTTGGGGATCTATGAGCTTCATGTGTCTGGACATACGTCTTTCGAGAGTTGGGAAGTTTTCAGTAATTATTTTATTAAATAAGCTTTCTGTCCCTATTTTTGTGTCTTCTAGATGTCTCATAATACAAATGTTTGTTCGCTTAATGGTGTCCCAAAATTCCTATAGGCTGTTTTCACTCTTTTTCATTCTTATTTTTTTTCCCACCGATTGGGTAATTTCAAAAGACCTATCTTCAGGGTCAGATCTAGTCTGTTATTAAAGCTCTCAATAACAGTAAGACATTTTTTAAAACTTTGTCTTATTTACTGCTTAGTTTACTCTTGTCTTTCTTTTTTTGGCCATTTTGATACTAACTGCTTACAAGAAAAAGGTCTTTTGATCAGTTATTGTTGTTACTTTATTTAAAAGTTTATTTGGAGAAATTTCATAAAATGAAAAACTTTGGAATGTCTGTGGATACCAACTTTTCATGCTATTTCATTGACCCTTATTACAAAAAATCATTTATAAGGTAAATTCTTATTCTTCTTGAATTTATTTTTAAAATCTCTGGACCTCAGGTGTTGTGTTTCAAATTTGTGACTTTGCTACGTAAACAAACTTAATTCAACATATAACTTATTACATTGCAATTGCTTATCTGCAGCTTTTCTTACACAAGGTAAACACTAACCAATGATTATAACAAAATAAAATAATATTTAGTATTTGTTTCAAACTTGTGCCTTGTCTCTAGAAGAAGACTTCTTTAAAAGTAAGTTTTGGTGCTATATTGAGATATAGTGGTGAATTCTTTGTTTATTCTTTGTTTTCTGTGGAGCACTTATAGACTAACACAAAGATAAATAGTAGGGAAGGGGGATAAGTAAGAATACCATGAGATATTCCTCCAATCTCTGGTAGTGTTTGCATCACTAATTAAATGACAAATACAAAAAGTGAGAGAAAATAATGAAAACATAGGCTCCATTGTTGCACTGGACACTCAGGCATTTGACATGATCATATTTAGCCTTTTCAGCAACCCTGTAAGGGACTTGTTGTCTTCATGTTTTAGAAAAAATTCCATATCCAGTGTCGTACAACTAGTAAATAATAGGACCCAAATCTATTTCCAAAATATGCAAACTTTTCTTTTTTCACTCAGTGGTCCTCTCAGATGGTAAGGCTGTAAAACGGGAAAACATTTTGAAAAATGAATAGAACAAATAAGACTGTACATTATGGTTATTACTGGGGTCTTTAAAATGTTCTCTGTGTTTTATTTATTGGATTTGCTTGCATAGGCAGGGTGCAATTAAGTAGTACATCCTGATATGGCTGTGCTGTGGAGTTAACAATATATCTGAGTTTGTTCATGAGCAAAAGTTACCTATATATGTGTGTATATATACATGTACATCTTATGTGTGAATATATTATATATTGTGTATATAATTGTATATTACATATACATATACATAATGTGGATAGTATATTTTGTATACATTTTACACACAGACATAAATATTTAAAATTTTTTTGAGGAAGGAGATGCTTCAAAGAGTTCACTCAAAGAAAAAGTGTTTTCATTTCCACAGCCAGTGAATACCACTTAAAAATTTTCAAATGCATAATTCTCCTTAAGGACATAGAAGAGGCCTTGAAAGAGCTGAGGATTTTCCCTTTCAACTGTCACAAGCTCCTTGTTTTGGACAGTGACACGATGTTCTTCCTATATGACTCTACTTTCATAAACATGCTTATTAAATTTTTTATGAAAACTGAATATAACATTTTCTTCAAATTAGTGAAAATGTTGTTTCTTCTGTTTTGTCCTCAAGTTTCTTAGTTTTGTAATGATGTCATCTGCTGGGTGTTAAGACATTTTGTATGTGCTGAATATGCCTTACCTTTATAAACATTCTTCACTCTTGGATCAGTTGGTACTTTATAGTCAGGCATAAAAACTTGACTTTTATATTCTAGGTAAAATTCTGCTGTGATGCTTTAGCACTTTTTTATCAATGCTGAATAATTTACACTAAGTTGTTTACTAGAATTTGTGTACTATTTTTCTTATTTAAAGAAAAGGATACAAAAAACATGTCTGGGTTACTTATGAGAATAAATGGCATAAGAAGACTTTAGAAGATCATAAGTGAATGGGACAATGTTAAAGTCAATATTGAATGACTGTCCCTGTGCTATTCCTTCTATTGTAAATATTGTAAAATAAATTTTAGCTACATTCTTTTTTATTTGAGACATGGTCTCACTCTGTTGCCCAGGCTGGAGTGCAGTGGTGCGATCTCAGCTCACTGCAGCCTCTGCCTCCCGGGTTCAAGCAATTGTCATGTCTCAGCCTCCTGATTAGCTGGAACTACAGGTGTGCACCACCATGCCCAGCTAAATTTTGTATTTTTAGTGGAGATGGGGTTTCACCATGTTGCCCAGGCTAGTCTCGAACTCCTGACCTCAAGTGATCTACCCACCTCGGTCTCCCAAAGTGCTGGGATTATAGGCGTGAGCCACCGCACCTGGCCCACATTCTAAGTGAAAATATTTGCATACATGATGCTTCTTAGCAGACATCTTGTTAATATTAACTTCCTCTAGGTAAGTTTGAAAATTGAGAAACCCCAAATCTGGTTTAAAAGCCTGTGACAAAGCCAGAATATATTACAGTATATCCTTGTATTCATATTTATATAAATATAAATATAATTCTATATTTATATTCTATATTCTATATATATAATTATATATATTCTATATCCCATCTATAACTGGATAGATAATTATATATTATATAATATTTAATTCTATATTATAGATTGTAATATATTGCAGTCTTCTAACCCTATTATTTAAACCTTTGCCATACAAACATTAAGATGTTTTCAGATATTCCAGAATCATAAAATTTTAAGGTGAAAAGAGTTCTAAAAACCATCTAGTAATAAATCGATTTCTTCATTTTGTAGGAAATAGAACTTAGGCTCAAAGAAAAAAAGTTGAGTGGTTTTTTTTCAGGCAGAACAGAATTAAGGCGGAAACCTGTTTCTCCATGAGCACGTTTCTGTGGACTGGTGCTCGGTCCTTTGGTCTACTCCCTGAGATGTTCTGAATTAGTAGAAAAATACTATTGTGATGGGGTCAGATAAAATGAGCAGTTGAGGTAAAAATCCATACCTGTTAAGGTAAATATTTATTCCCCCAGCTCCCCAGAGTAAGTACTCTGTTTCCAGTGGAAAAAGTTCTTCTAATAGAGGAAGTCATGAAATCCAAATAAAGTTTGGACTTCAGTTAATAATAATGCATCAACATTGGTTCATCAGTTGTGACAAATGTGTTATCCATATGAGCTTAACACAAGGAAACTGGCTCCAAGGTAGAAGGGAACTCAGTGTGCTCTGTGAGCAACTTTTCTGAAAATCTAAAATTCTTTTAAAATTGAAAATTTACTTACAGAAAGTAAATCTGTGTATTTTTTTGTAATATTAGTGTGAAATTTTTATTTTTCTTTTAGGAGTTTTCTGAGGAAGCACTTTAGATGAATGTGAAGGTGATCAGTAAAGGGAGACTACAAAGGCAAATATTGAAAATATTCATTTTCCTCCTTTTCCTTTCAAAGAGTATGCAGTCACAAGAGGTCCAAGTGATAGATTAAAAATATTGGAGCAAGAGAGCCTTAACAACCCAAATCCAATAGTCGTTATGCTGTTAAACAGCACAATGTTGGTAATGTTTTGGTTATCATTAAAGCATAGAGGTTGAAGACATTCAAAAATATGATTCCTTCCTCAGTAGTCATTTGCTTGCAGAGATTATGTTGATTGATTATGGTACCTGATCCATGGATGATGATATCTACAGTTTTCTTTTCCATTTCATTTTTCTCCCCTTAAAATTTAGGAAGAGTTCTTCCTATGGAGATTTTTGGATAGCTCTAGTGATATGAGAAGGTGGTGAAAGTGACAGGGACAGCTCCCCATCCCTGAACTGCAGCAGTTTGTGCTATACATTACCAGGATTGTCTATTTGTAAAATCATTTGTAACATGCTTCATATTCATCTCCACCCTCTCTCCCTTCCCAAAGTTGCATTCTATGACACAACTTTACAAAGCGATTGAAATCATGGACTAATGTACATGTAGAATTCAAATAAATCTCCAAGTAAGCCAAGCCTCTTTGTGCAGGGCTTTGTTTTTAACTGGCTCAAGTCCCTCACTGTGCCACGTGGTATGCCAGCTAGCAGACTTGTTTATCTTCTTGAATCATGTGTCTACTCCAGCAGCCCCCAAACCGAGCTATAGCATTACATGGGTGTTGTTTTTTCATGTGAAGTCGTCTGTCAGCATTGACTCTGAAGTCAGCGGCAAGCTCCCCCTTCATGTTCTCACAAAGGAAAATGTGAGCTGAGTGCGTAGGCTTGGATTTTCAGTCGCTTGCTCAGATGTTGTAACCATGATGACTCTTCATCTATGCATGTTATGGCTCAAGAGGCTAAAAACACAACCCAGGCTTTGTCAACACGGTCAGCTCTGTGTGTGTGTGTGTGTGTGTATGTGTGTGTTAGAGCAGGAGGGGAATTCATCCTCTGCCTCTCTGTACAGCCCTATCTGAAATACTTTGCTTCTTGATTCTAGTTACCCTATGATGGCTTGACCCCATTAATGATTTACTTGTCATACATACTCTGGAAAAGGCAGAATATCTATAAAGGAACTGGAATCTGACTCATAAGGTAATTTATATAACCATTAAAAAAGATTTTTTATGCAAATTAAAACTACAGTGAGATACCATCTCACACCGGTCAGAATGGCTATTATAAAAAAGTCAAAAAATTACCAATGTTGGTGAAGATGGAGAGAAAAGGGAACGTTTATATACTGTTGGTGGGAATGTGAAGTAGTTCAGCTTCTATGGAAAACAGTAAGAAGATTTCTCAAAGAACTAAAAATAGAACTGTCCTTTGCTCAGCAATCTCCCTATTAGGTATCTGCCCAAAGGAAAATAAATTGTTTTATCAAAAGATAATCCCATATTTATCAGAGAATTTACATAATCCCATATTTATCAGAGAAAAAAAGACACCTGCACTTGTATGTTTATTGCAGCACTATTCACCATAGAAAAGTCATGGAATCAACCTAACTGTTCCTCAGTGGTGGATTGGATAAAGAAAATGTGGTACATATGCACCATATAATACTATCAGCCATAAACAAAGAATGAAATCACATTATTTGCAGCAACATAGATGGAGCTGAGGCCATTATCCTAAGTGAACTAACAGAAACAGAAAATCAAATATTACATATTCTCACTTATAGGTGGAGCTAAATAATGGTACAAATGGTCATAAAGATGGAAAAAATAGATACTAGGGGCTCCAAAAAAGGGAAAGATGGGAGGGAGGTGAGGGTTGGAAAATTACCTATTGGGTACAATATTCACTATTTGGGTGAGGGGTTCACCAGAAGCCCAAACGTCACCGTGATACAGTATCTCCATGTAACAAACCAGCACATTGTAGCCCCTGAATGTAAAATAAAATCACAAAATAAAAAATAGCTAAAAATAAAAATACATTCCTTGAGCACCCATCATGTGCTGGACACTATCTTAGGCACTCAGTAAATGACTGAGCTTGGTTATTTAACATTATAGCCTCAAAAATCTGTATCTGTGCTGATATCTTCTATATGCCCTTCCACCCTCCTTCACACTGGTCTGAGGCCCAAGAGGAGAGTGAGCTCGGGGTGTTTGTTCACTGGTGTCTTTCTTGGAAGGAATTGCAGCTCCTGTTAGACAGACTTTTCCACAGTCTTCCCTCTTTAGCTTCCTCCAGGCTGAGGGGTTATAACAGGGGCAGTCATTACTAGCCCTGAGGTTCTGCACTATCCGCCAAGCTTTCCCTACACCCTGCCCATTGCCTTTGTCAAAAGTCTCTTGATTAGAATCTCCTCACATTGACCCTCTGTTTCGTGCCAGCACCCTGACTGATACAGTCATGGTAACTAATCCTGGAAACAGACCACAGCCCAGCAACTACAGCTTTCATATGGCTTATTGGATTTTGTTAACTCCCAAACCCAAATAAGGTAAATGCTGGAACCTTACTGAACTTTTGAAGGGTTTGGTAATTTCTCCAAGGCCACATAGGGAGTAAAAGGCAGAATCAGGTTCTAAGACTTCCAAACCCATGTCCCAGCTCTCTTTTGTGGCCCTTTAAGTGGGTTGTCATTCTCCATTGCTGCCATTAACATGCAGCCAGGACAGAATGTCCATCATCCTCTGTTATATCTATATCTCAACATCATGAACTCAGTTCTATGTCTGTTCAGTTTTGAGATATGGAAGTAAGAATATACAATTATTTTGGTTAATTATCACAGTTCTGGATCTGAATCCCTGCAACATAATTATAAAAGAAAGCCTGGATCATTATGATAAATTTAGTTACGTGGCATATCAGTGGATTTAAGGGCTTCTTCTCCCACTCTAAAGTTAGGAAAAGAAATTACCTAACTATAGCACTAATTTTAAACCCAGATATGAAATTGGCACATGCTGACCTGCATCTCATGTGGCTCAGATGGCTTTGGTAGTCAGCATAGGGAGACTGCTTTATGTCTGTCATGCTGGTGGGCACAGCAGCCAAGGGAAATCTGCTCCCACACAGCCTATGACGTCATCACCTTCCCTCGTAGAGAATTCTCCAGGGTGTCAGTTTTAATACTTTGATCTTCTACATTATTCTCTGCTGGGTTTCTAGACAGATGTTGTAAATGCTCACAAAATAGAAAAAAAAGAATTGAACTTCTTATAGAAATACAAACACACTAGGAGGGAGATTTAGGGTCATTTGTCCCATGAAGGTAAAGCTTTAGTTCCTTATTAAAGCATTCATAGAGTTATTTAATCTTTGATATAGACCGGGGTGTATGTAACCATGTGTACCACTAATTTTTCCCCTTGTAAATGATCATTCAAGTTTTTTCCTTCTTTTCTCTTTCCTTTCCCTTTTGCTTCAGTTTTGAGCTGAGGCCTCCTGGGAAATCATCACATTTCAGGAGTTTAGAGGTTTGAGCTCAGAAATTTTGGTTTTTAATTATTTTTTAAATGTTTCTCTTCATATTGAACTTGATTCTTCGAATCATCTTATGAGGCTACTGCAGGCAGAAGTGGGGATGGAGATTAAAGGAGAAGAATGTCGGAACCCTGATGCTAAAAACTGATTTCACCTGGAGGACAATGGGTGATGTTGGTTGAAAATGAATGCTGTCTGGTTAGCTGGGGAATCTGTTGACCTCATATATTTTCTTAGTGAAACTGCTGTCTCCCATGAGACTGATGTGAATGGAACTTTCAGATGATGAGTTTGGTAGGGGAGGGAGAAGTGTTTGATGAGGTAGGTAGTTCACAGAAAAGATGTGGAAGGCCCTGCCTTTAGAGTTATATCTTTCTTTAAAAGACAGTGGCTCATATCATTATAGGTGATAGGGGAAAAATAATAAAAGAGAGTGGAAATCATCAAAGTAGCTTTCTCTCTCTGAGTGCTGCTGAAAGTGCTGAAGAGCCTTTCCATGGGATCTGATCTTCCCTATGCCAAGTCCTCACCGCTCTTCATCGCGTTTCTCCGAGTTCTGATTGACAACATAACTTTTTGTGTTCACATCTTAATTCAGCATGAATGAGTATAAAATATAAAATCCCATAAGGACTACCTACTCTCCATTTCTTTTTTACTCTTCTTTTTTCTTCTTTTCACTGTTTGCTGCTTTGAAGTGCTACAGCCGTAGATTTACACACTCAAGTCACAGTAGGAGGGCATTTAGAACTAAACTCAACATTAGACCTTTGAATTTCCAGTAAGTTATTTTCCATGTTCGCTGTGCTTTTCCCTCTGCCTGTCCTGTCTTTGTGTACAGTGTAGGTTTGATTTGATTTCTAAGGTTCGTATTGGAAGTCACTCCTTTGGGTTTTTTCCTTGGCATTTTCAAAGGAAGGAAAGAATTTCTCACCTCTGGAGTTCTCCTCTGCTGCAGGTAAAGAATTTAGCAGCTATGGGGGTGATAATTAGAGCCAGTAATAATTTGACTGACCTACCCTAGGCACAAAATTGTACAGTAGATCTCTTTTATGTTGTAAGATGATTATTTAAATCTCTACATATGTGGTTTAAGAGATCTACAGTGTCTCGAAGTCACTGATAAGGTGATTTAGCCAGGGACATCCAAGTGAATATTGCCCATATAGATTTGTGTGAGTGAGCTGCAAATCGTCTGGCAAAAGTTACTTTTGAAAGAATTTCAAAACATATTTCCTTTTAAGTATTGGGATGTAGGGGTAATTCAGAAGTTGGCAATTGTTTTTTGGCTTGATTGTTACAGAAGGACTCTGGGATTTTTGGGTTCAGGAAGTGGGGCAGCAGCACTGAGTGAGAGGACCCCAAGGAGAACACAGAGCAGAGTTCCTCCCACCTAAGCCAGAGCCTCGGCTTAACTTCTTTTTCTTCCTCTTAGATTTAATGTCACCCTGGAAATGTCTGTGCAATTTGGCCTCCTTTTTCATCCCTGCAGCCACCACCTAAATACAGGCTTCATCATCTCTCATTTGGGGTAATTTTTGCACTAGAATGTTAACTCACCAACTGTTGTAGTCCTTTGGGGCTGCTGTAACAAAATGCCATATACTCGGTAGCTTATAAACAACGGAAATTTATTTTTTCACAGTTCTAGAGGCTGCGAATCTAAGATACAGATGCCAACAGATTTGGTATCTGGTGAGGGCTCACTTCCTGGTTCATAAATGGCTGTCTTTTCATCTTTTTGCTATGTCCTCATGTGACAGAAGGGACAGGGGAGTTCTTTGTGGTTTATTATAATTTTTTATAAGGGTCCTAATCCCATTAATGAAGATTTCACCCTTATGACTTAATCACCTCTCAAAGGCTGTACCTCTTAATACCATCACTTCGGAGGTTAGGATATCTACATATTAATTTAAAGAAGACACAAACATTTAGTCAAGAGCATCACCCTACCTTTTCCCTCCCTGAGGAGTAGAGATGTCTTCTAAAATACAAACTGGCCATGTATTCAACCCTACTTCAAGACACATTCATGCTTGTAGCAGCTTTCAGCTGCTTCCCTTGCTCTAATAAAGCCCAGAATCTCTAAGGCAGTATTTCTTTACCTGTTCTTCTACCTTGATAGGCCTGAGAAAGTGGCTTGCTCATAGGTATGGATGGCTGGGGGAAAAGGGAGAGAGGAAGGGGTGGTAAAACTCCTGTGATGTGTTTCTAAAATTTGTAACTGCCCAGTGGGTTCACTTTGCCCACTGCCTAGACAGAGCTTATTTATCAAGACGATAGTTTTGCAGGGCATTTCAAAATATGTCAAACAAATATATTTTGGGGTAACATACTTTGATTTCCTTGAGGGCCTTTTAACTGCCATGTGATGCTATACCAGAGTCAGATTGGAGCTGCATATCTTACTGCTACAAAGAGTCTGTTTTATCATTCTTATAATTTTTATTTTGATATTAATGCTGATCAATTATGTCTCAACCCCAAAGGGAAGAGGTATAATGACGCATGTCCAGTACCTCCTTTTCCGTCATGGCTTGAACTAGTTTTTCAGGTTTCTTTGGGATTCCCCTTGGCCAAGATGGAGGGGTCCATCCAGTTGTTTGGGGGGCCTATAATTTTATTTGTGGCTTACACCACACTATTTTAATTATTAATACTTAGCTACTTGTCTGTATTGGCTTCTACACTCCAGGGATCTACAACTATTGTAACCACCCAAGGAGGGGTTCTTGACTGCTGCACAAATAAAGACCATGGCATTGCAGTAAAGACAGAGTTTAATAGACTTGAGACTGACCATGCCATGTGGAGATGGAGTTAGTATTCAAATCATCTCCTCCAAAGCTTGTAGATTAGAGGTTTTTCAAAGTCAGATTGGGGTAAAAGGTGAGGGTGGCTAGGCTTGCTCGTGATTGGTTGGGGTGGAGATAAACTCATAGAGGATCAAAGATGTTCTCTTGTGCTGAATTACTTCTGCATGAGGTCACAAGAGCAGGATTGGCAAGTCCAGTTAGTGTCAGACATGTAAAAATCCTGAAAAGATATTTCAAATGGCCAACCTATAATACTGGTATTATCTGCAGGAATGGCTGGCAATTTATGTCTACATCTTAGCAGAACTCAGGTTCCTCACTTTCCCCAGCCGGATGGCCTTTCATTAGTTTTACAAAGACAATTCGTATTGAGGAAGGCCCATTGTCATTTAAACTATAAACTAAGTTAGCTCAGCCTAAGCCCAGGAATGTTTAAGGCAGCTTGAAAGCTAAAGACAAGAGTTGGGGTGGGCCAGATCAGATCTCTTTCACTTTTATAATTTTTGCAAGGCATTTCACTCTCTTTCTTATTGTTGACTCCTAGGGATTTAGCCCACCGTCTGGTACATATTAGGTGGTGAATACTTGTTTATTATATGAATAAATGGGGATGACAAGAGGGAAATAAACAAGAATGATGCAAGAAACATGCAATTATTCAAATAACATGTTTCTGATCCTCTCCTAGCTTCTTTTCTCACAAGATTCAGAGTCTCTGTCTCAGTCTACATCTCATTTTAGTTTGCCACATTCTAGTCTCAAAGGGTTGGTCTGATTGTGAAGACAGTTGTGTTTGCCAGTTCCCCTCTTACTTCTATATGGGGAGGGTACTGTTTTACTTCTCTAGCATTCAGGAATGAATCTCCAAGGTATTTTGCTGCTTTTATAATAGGGAGCTTTCCACATTTTAATGAAGTTTAGCCTTTTCTCTTGCACTCTTGGGATCTGTCATGAGAAAAGCACACTCTCTGTACTATTCCCTTTTCAGCCTAGGCCTCAAAGTGAAGACTTGTGGGACAGACTAGATAGAACCCACCTGCATCCTGAGTCAGAGGCACCCGGCTGACCTGCAGACCTGAGAGGAAGAACGCAGATGTCTTTTGCTATAAACCACTAAGATTTTTGGGTTTGTTACCTGGCATTATTGCAACAATAAATGACTAATACACCATCTGCAATATAAGAAGCAAAGAGCTCTCATTGACCCCAAATAAACTACATACTTAGAAACATAAACACTGTGGTTGATACAGCAGATTGCCTCACTCATCATCCATTCCAACCTCATTCTAGTATTGTAGAGTCTGGAAGCCACAAATTACATTTCCCAGATCCTCTTGCAGCTAGGGTTTCTAGTGTAACTTAGGTTCCATCAATCAGATGTAGTGGCATGAAACATGAATTCAGAACTGAGTTAAGCAAGGCACCCAATTTTGTTTGTGCAGATCATGGCAGAAGCTTCCCGACTCGGCAGCTTTCAGCACAGGTGGTGGCAACATTGTTCCCCAAGGGAGGTCTTGTGACTCTGGGGACCGTGAGGTTCTTCTAGATGCTCTGTTTAGTCTGCTCTTCCAACCCTTCCAGTGTCTTTGTGAACTACATACCTGATATTGTAGCATAAATTCCTTTCTTCTTAGAGTGATTTCTGTTGTCAGCTACCAAAGTCTGATAGAAATCAAACAGCCGGAATTTCAAACCATAAGCCCATAAAAATCATACAGTAAGAATTTCAAATTAAAAATTACAGGCTGATTCCTCATAGCTTTTTAATCACCTTTGGGATAAGGTGTAAGCTCAACCTGAAGTATAATTCACAATTTGGCCCCAACCTACTTTTCCGAACTCTTCTCTTACATCCTTTCTCAGCTGTTATAAGCACCAGCCGTACTGTGCTGCCAGACATTCCCAAAGTCCAACATGCTTTTCTGTGCCTTGGGCATGACGTCTTCTTTTCCGTGCAGTTACTTTTTAACTCCTTGGTTTGTTTAATCAGCAAATGTTTATCGATTGCCTGCAATATGGCATATCCTGTGCTAGGCACTGAAAGGACAAAGATAAATAAACAAGACCCCTCTATGCATGGAGATTGTGGTCTAGTGTGAGAGACTAAAATATAAATAAATAATTATAATAAATCTTCTGAAGTGCTAAGATATGAGTTAAAAAAAAAGTTCTGGGGCAATGAAAAAAACCAGAGCCTTGTTTACCTGAAGAATTGGTAAACACTTCCCAGAGAAGGTGATCCTGGAGCCAGGGTTATAATATGAATCGTCTCGTCAGTTCAGGCTACTATAACAATACTGGGTGGCCTGAACACAAGCATTTATTTCTCACAGTTCTGGAGTCTGGGAGGTCCAAGATCAAGGCACCGGCAGATTCAGAGTTTGGCAAGGCCCCCTTCCTGGCTCATAGAAAGCCATCTTCCTCCTGTGAAGTCCTTCCTCCTCACATCACAGAAGTGGATGTGAGAGCTCTTTGGGGTCCCTTTTATAAGGACACTATTCCCATTTCATAGGGCTTCATCCTTACCTTTATAAGGACACTATTCCCATTTCTTAGGGCTCCATCCTTATGATGTAATTACCTACCAAATACCCTACCTCCTAATACCATCCCTTGGGTTTAGGATTTCAGCATATGAATTTTGCGGGGAACACAAACATTCAGTCCATTGCATGAGTTGTATAGAAAAGTGACCAGGTGTAGCATATGCCAGGCAATGATGAGGAGCAATTCAGGCTTTCAGAGTAGGGGAGTAAAACAAAAGGAGATTACATTTGCATTTCAATTGTAAATCACTTTTTAAAGCAATATTATGGAATGTGGCAAACAAGAGTCAGTGGAGGTTTTTCTATAAGGAAGTAATGTGATTAAATCGTGCTCTCGTGCTTGTTCAGGTGGCCACAGGGAACATGGACTGCAGTGGAAGAGACTGATGACCAGGATATAGTTTAGGAGGTGGTTTCGATGCAGTGAGACTGAGCAAATTCAGTAGCAGAAGCGGGTGGAGAGAAAGAGATCAGCTGTCAGAAATGTGTTTCTGAGATAACGTATAGGACCTGATGAACCATTAGATCTGAGGAACGAGAGGAGAGAGGAAACGGGATTCTGACGTTTCTAGCTTTCATTTGGTTAGATGTGTGCAAGCACTTGGTAACATTTGATAGATATTTATTGAGAAAATGAGTACAATTGGCTCCACTTACCAAGAGAGAATATAAGAAAAGAATCAAGTGTGTGTGTGCGTGTGCGTGTGTACGTGCGTGTTGGAGCTGGGGGAGGAAATGGTGATGTTTTGAAATGTTCCTGTGTTTTGTCCACTTGCCCATTTATAGTAGACAGCATAATTCTGGGGAGTGATCAGAACTGGAGCTATGTATTACATTTAGGTCTCAAGAGCATATAGGAAGATAAGAGCGGGTAATATTGCCCAGGGTTAGTGTGTAGAGTGAGAAGAAAACTGGTCTAGGGATAAATGTTGGGGAACGTCAATGTATAGAGAAGACAGAGTGGGAGGAGTCAGCGATGGAGACAGGGAAAGAATCCAAGGGAGAAAACCACTTTAAGAAGATGGCATCAGGGATGTCAAGTGTAGCAGAGTAAGAGATGTAAAGTGTCCGGTGGATTGAAAACTAGACGAGCAGCTTGGCAAGAGCAGCTCCACTGCATTTGGATGGTAATGGTGTGAATAGAATCTGAAAGTTGGAAAGAGACAGTAGTATACTTACATGTTTGGGCCTGGGTGAGAATAGCAGGACAGGTAGGGTACTTGTTCTAGGGAGGCTAAGGATAATGGAAAGACATTTTCTTTCTTTTAACTTTTTTTTTTGAGACAGAGTCTCACTCTCTCACCCAGGCTGGAGTACAATGGCGCAATCTCAGCTCACTGCAACCTCTGCCTCCTGGGTTCAAGTGATTCTCATGCCTCAGCCTCCCAAGTAACTGGGATTACAGGTGTGCCCCAACACATTCACCTAAGTTTTTGATTTTTAATAGAGATAGATAGGGTTTTGCCATGTGGGCCAGACTGGTCTGGAACTCTTGGCCTCAAGTGATCCACCTGCCAAGGCCTCCCAGAGTGCTGGGATTACGGGGATGAGGCATCACACCTAGCCAGGGAAGGTATTTTCTAGAGGAGAATGAAGAGACAGAATATAACACAACTGCTGTTCCTACCACCATCAATACTATCACTACCTCTGCTAACACCACTGCTAACTAAAGTAAAGATACATTGCCTTTGTGGCACTTGTCCCAGTTTTATATAATAAGAATTGTGCTAAAAACTTTTTTCATTTCCTCCCTCCCTCTCTCCTCCCTCCCTCTTTCTTTCTTTCTTTCCCTTTCTTTCTTTCTTTCTTTCTTTCTATTTCCTTTCTTTCTCTCTTTCCTTCTCTTTCTTTCTTCCTTTCTCTCTCTCTCTCTGTCTCTCTCTCTCTCTTTCTTTTCCAACAGGGTCTCACTCTGTTACCCAGGCTATAGCACAATGGTCTGATCATGGCTCACTATAGCCTCAATCTCCTCTGCTCAGGTGATTCTCCCACCTCAGCCTCCTGGGTAGCTGGGGCACAGGAACACACCACCATACCTGGCTAATTTTTTTTTTGTATTTTTAGTAGAGACAGGTTTTGCCATGTTGCTCAGGCTGGTCTCAAACTTCTGGCTCAAGTAATCCTTCTGCCTTGGCTTCTCAAAGTGCTATGATTACAAGCATGAACCATCATGCCAGAAGCGTTTTTCTTTCACTACAGCCATGCAAAATAAACATATCTATTTCCTTTTCAATGGAAGGAACATGTTGCCCCAAGGTCACTCATAGAGGAGGTGCCAGGATTTAAATCCTGGGCTGACTCCCAGCTCAGGCTAATAATGGCTCCAAGGCATCTTGGAGAAGATATGGCTAATAACAGTAGTTAACATTGAGCATTTACTATATGCCAAGCCATGGAGTATGTGTTATATCTCCACAGCAACCCCCTGTAATATTGTTTCCATTTCCAGATGAAAAAACAAAGATTTAGAGATGTTAAGAAACAGTAACCTGTCTAAGGTTCCAGTTGATGAAGCAGAGAAGATTCACTCAGGCCTTCTAATTCTAAAGCTCATATTCTTACTGAGCTCATATAAGGTTCATTGGCCTCCAGGTGGAAGGCCGTTCTGCCACACGAGGTGGGGGCCATTTTTCTCTGAGAAAGAAGAGATGGAGTTAAGGATGATGGAGATGCAAACGTCGAGTGTTAATATCCAGTGACCTCAATTTCCTTGGTGAATTAGGAGGCAGAGTTACCTGTGGAGAAGGAGGAGGTTAGGTATAGAGAGTGATGGGCTTGGGGTTAAGCAGAGTGGCAAGGATTTGGTTTAGCCACTGGAGAACGTAGAAATCCAGGCAATACAGAGTTAAATAGGAGGCTCTACAGAGGAGAGAACACCAGTCTGCACAGGCACACAGTCGCATAGTTCTGTGTATTTTTTTCCAATGCACATGGTTGCCAAAGACTGGAGAAAGCAGGCTGTATAGCCGCCCCCGACCTGGGAGTTTGTGCGGCGCACCTGAATGAACACTCACTCTATCTAGTCCCTCAGGAAGCCCTGTCAGTTTTACCCCACACACATCCGCCTTTTACATCTGTTCACTTCTTCTCCATCTTTACCATCATTACCTTAGTTCAAGCTACGATTGGCTTTTTCCTGGACCACTATGTAACTCCTAGCTAGTTGTACTCTACCTCCCTGGTGTTGACACAGTATCGGGAGTGAGTTTTCTATTGGAAATCTGGTTATACCAAATCCCTTCTAAGCTTCCTGGGTGTTTCCTCACTGCCTTAACACAGCGATGTTTCAGTCGTGCCTCATCCCCTTGCCTTTTCTACACCAGTCACACCGATCTTTTCCTTCTAAAAATACTTGCTACAGGGCCTTTGCACATGTAGTTTCCTATTCTTGGAATACTTTCTCCTTCCCTCTTCACGGTAGTCAGTTTCTACTCCTCTTTCAGCTCTCATCTCTAGTACTATTTTCTTAGAGAAGCCCTCTTCAACCTCCTTGACTGAGCCCAACCCCCCCATGTTAGGTTTTCACAGCCACAGATACCTTTCCTTTATAGTGCTTGTCACGGTTTTACATTTTTGTCTCTCCCTCCACTTCTAGACTATAATCTCCAGAAAGAAAAGGACTTTTCTGTTTTTACCCATCATTATCTTACCCAACAATTAGCATGATGTCTCACACACAGTAGATAACCAATATTTGTTCAATGAGTGAATGGTGGAATAAATGAATGAATTAGAGTATTTATCAATTGTCAGCTAAACTATATACAAGATTCTTTCATTAGATAAGAATGATATTAGAAGATTTCCAACATCCCCTCAACCTTTTGGGCTGTTTTTTGCATGAGGAAAAAAATCCATCTTTATATCATACCTGTCTTTTCTGCATGCCATATAGCACTTGTTGCACCAAGAGACTATGTCATTTATTTAGCCCTTTGATGTTCAATTGTGTGATTCACACAGTTATTTAATTCTATGAGAGAGAGATGGAATTTGATTTAGATATTCTGAGAAAAATTCCTCAAGTTATATTCCGAAAAACTTAAAAATAATAATTTACAAAGAGAGAGAAGTAATCCCTTTAAAGAAGGTGCATTAATGATTTGGAAAGGCCTATTAGCAACATGTGTCAGTCATGATATGAATTTAGCTGTCATGAAGCAAAAAAGAAAATACATTATAGCAAATACTCCACAATCAATAACAGATTTTTTTTTCGCTGTTGGAAACCTTAGGTTTATGAAAGGATTTGTGTGGGAACCAATAGCCCCACTTTTAAAACTAAAGGCACAAGGGGATATTTTTAGAATAATATGTTTTGAGAAGACATTTCTGAGAAGTGAATATATACATATTAACAACTTCATTAGTTGGGGAAGAGTATTTTATTCTTTGCAAGATCTAGAAAAGTCTACTGTAGTAACATATACTGGGTACCTAAATATTATTTAATTATAGCAAAGAAATATACAATAGAAAAAAATTAAGCTCTCCCTTTGAAGGACAATATGAATGAAAGCTGTGGCAGTTGTTTTCTCTTAACCTACTCTCTCTGTAAAGGATTAGCTCAATCTTACTTAAAGTATTCTATAGTTAGAGGTATAGGTACTGAACTTAGGATAAAGCAATTTACCACCTTGAATTGTTTCTCATGTATCTTCCCATACCCCACCCCGCCCCAGCCCAGAAGCTTGAATGGTGTTGAGACCCTGTCCATCTTGACTGATTGCAGTTTGTAGCTTTTCACAATAGTATTTTGGAGATATTCAGTTGTAACTGCCATCTATGAAAATGAAAATCAGTCCCTCTTTTTAAGGAACAAATGTTCGAATGTTCGAAAACCATAACTTTAAACCTCAACTTTTTTTTCTTAATTTTTTTTTTTTTTTGTATTTTGTAAGTGTAGAAAACTCAATTGCAAGGAGAAAAAAGAGAGACAGAGGGGGATCCTACCCTTCCTGTAAACTGGTTCCTACCCAACCAGTCGCACTCTTCCAAATTAGGACTTTCTTTAGTTCCTAACTCAAGTAAACAATCTAATAACACCATTATTATCTATTAACATAATAAAAAGACAAGTTTTTACAATAGTATAAGACAAATAGAAAATTGAATGCTAGGCCAGTGTGGTGGCTCACGCCTGTAATCCCAGTACTTTGGGAGGTGGATCATGAGCTCAAGAGATTAAGAGCATCCTGGCCAAGATGGTGAAACCCTATCTCTACTAAAAATACAAAAATTAACTGGGCTCAGTGGTGGGTGCCTGTAATCCCAGCTACCTGGGAGGCTGAGGTTGCAGTGAGCTGAGATCACGCCACTGCACTCCAGCCTGGCCACAGAGTGAGACTCGGTCTCAAAAAAAAAAAAAAAAATTGAATGCTATTCCAGGTTTGCATCTCTGGAAAGTAGACTCTGAGACAAAGATTGACATGCAAGACATTTACTGGGGAGTGCTCCTGGGATCAACACCTGTGGGTGGTGGGCAGAATGGGGGCGGGGGAAGGCAGCAGGATTGGATAGACGGAGAAGTTGAACTAAAATGCAGTTGCCACACGTCCTCTGCTGACTGACCCCACTGGAAGCACTGAAGCCCAGATGGCTCCTCAGTGGAGTACCAAGTTAGGGTATGGACCCTAGCCACACATCAAGCAGCCGCTGAGTGTGGGCTGCCCCAGGGAAAGGTGCAAGACCTTGAGGGAAAAGGCTTAGAAGCTGAGTACTGATAGCCAATAGCACAGTCAGCAGCTGAGACATCAGCCCTTCAGAAGGAACTGCTGGGCAATGAAGCACAGAATCTAACACCAATGTGTGTGTGTGTGTGTGTGTGTGTGTGTGTGTGTGTGTGTGGTGGGGGTGGGGGGTGTTGACAACATCAAATAATTACTTTTTGTTTTCCTTTAGGTGTGATGATTTTATTATGGTTATGTTTTAAAAACAAGTCGTTATCTTTTAGCAGTAGAGGCCAAAATATTTACCATGAAATGATATCATGGATGGGATTTACTTTAAATAAAATAATATTGGGGATGATGTGGGCTGGAGTGGGTCTCTAACTAAAACACGAATTGATTATTGTTGAAGTTGGGTGATTGGCACATGAGCTCCATTATACTGTTCTTCCTACTTTAGTATATTTTGACCTTTTTTAATAATTAAAAGGGTAGAAAAAATGCAATTTAAAAATAAGAACTTAGAAAACAAATCTGTAGTTAATAAGGCATCACAGTTGAGATTTCTATGAATAAGGGTTGTTGCTTGTCTGAATAAGATTCTTTCTTTCTACATAACATGTAATTAATTAGAGGGATATTTCTGTCCTAATTTCACAGAGAAGAGAGTAAGAAAAAAATAGAGAGGGATGAATTTAGCTTTGAATGAATTTAGCTTCCAAATGCCCTAGGAAGTAAAGAGTTATTAAAAATCCTCTTAGATTCCTTAGAAAGTGTTGTGGGCATCTGAAGAATGAAAAAGACATACATCCTTCTGAGAAGCCTCTTGTGAAATTAGACGAAGGCACTCGGGGCGGTTGTAGCCGTCCAGCTGTGTTTCATGTTCTAGAGTGTAGCTGTTGCTGCTTTTTTCCCTTCCTTTTCAACACATGGTAATTTTTTTCCCCTTTAAAGAGAAAAAATAGCTTTTATGTGTGCCATGAACAAAAAATAATTTTTGTTCTTGGTAACAAAATATTTGTATATCCAGTTTCAGAACTGGTGATAAAGAAAGCCAAGTTAAAAATAACAGAATGAACCCAGAAATAGAGGGTAGAATTGCGGTCACTAGAGGCTGGAAGTGTAGGGGGAGGAGGGCACAGAGCAAGGCTGGGGGACAGTTACAAAGTGACAGCTAGATGGGAGGAATACGTTCTAGTGCCCTCAAGCACTGTGGGGTGAATGTGGTCAGTTCTACTGTATATTCTCAAAAAGCTAGAAGAGAGGATTTTGAATGGTCCAACACAAACAATAAATGCTTGATGTGATGGATATGCTGATTACCCTCATTTGATCATCACAAATTGTATACATGCATAGAAATATCACTCTGTACCCATAAATATGTACAATTATTATGTGACAAATAATAAAAGGAAAAAACCCGCAAAGCATTAACATCTAAATGTTATTTTTTAGGATAAAAATTCATACATATAGCATATTTCCAGACTGTGCTGTTTATAACTTCTGTGTCAGTACCTGCACTAAAGCATCTTACCATTGTTAGGAAGTGAAGTGGGTTGTACTAGCTGCCGACAATATTACCCTGAGCTCTGTTCTGCTGTTGTGATTCAGCAGGAAGACTTTCTGTGTGTGTGTGTGTGTGATATGGAAAAGCATTTTTTAAAAAAAATGATTAAATTATGTTTGTAATTGACATAACAATTTCAAATGGCATGATTAACTGGATTTGCGTATATCATTAATAACTGAAAAAATATACCACATTGCCCAGGCTTCATGTCATTCCACGTGGGGGACTTGTCTTCACACTAAAAGGATAAAAGAACATTTGTTCCTTGGCAGCTTTGGCCTCCCTGGAGCCCAATTTGGCCCTCCCTATTTGGACCAGATTCTTACCAAAATGGGATGTAGGCCCTGCATCCTCTAATTACTCTTGCTGTGTTTCTTGCTGTTTGCATGGCTACTTCTCTTCTAACCTTCACTTTGGATCCTTGTCTCAGATGTTATGCCAAGATAAGTTGAGAGAACCTGCTGGTAGGCCAGGAGAAAATCCAGAGGTCTCATGGGTTTTCTGAAACATTAAGGTTTTAGACAGTGCTAAGTAGAGTAAAAGCAGGATATTAATGCTAGTGCTCTAGAAATCTCCACTGAACCAAGCATTGCTAATATTTCACTGCCGCCATTATTACAGATACGTGGTCAGTCATTAATGGGGAGGTTTGCTGTCTTAACAGCATGGCAATGAGTGGCTCCATCCTTCCAAAAGAGGCTTTCTCACCCAGCAATGGGCCAGGCAGTACTTTGTGAACAGGCATCATCTGGTTCCTCAGTGGTGTGACTGCCATTCTCATACTTCTTTTCCTGCTTCTGTTCTTTCTACTTCTTTCTGCCATTTTTCTTTCTTTCACTTTCCTTCCTTTACCCACATTCCCTTGTCATATCATCCTGTTCCACACCATAAATCACTTACCCATAAGCCTGGCCGAGAGCTAAAATGTGAAGTCAAAGAATATGCTTTGGGCTCCCTTTCCTTCTCTTTTATTCCACATCCCTTCTCACTGTCAAAAGTGCTTTCTTCACTCTCTCTCCTAACAAAGCTTTCTGGCAGGTAGAGGACTGCTGGACTCTTGGAAACACTGAGAGGCAAATAACAGTGCTGAGTTTCCCACCCAGTGGCATTTGTATTTTAACAATTGCACTCGCTGTTCCCATGTTCACCCTTGACCCTCTTCTTCATTACTTATCCTTCCTACCTTTCCTTCTCTTCCTGCTTCTTTCTGGTTGCTTTTGTATTACCCTTTCCCCAAACTCTTATTACCAAGTACTTGCCTTAATACTTTCTTCTCATTTTTGCCCACAAGCTGCTCCTAGGTTGTCTTGGCTTGCAACATCACTACTTCTAGAATCCAGGGTAGTTCATTACCTCTCAAACATGTCTGCCTTCTTTGACCTTCATGGCTTCCTAATATCTGTCAGCTTTAAAAAATATGTACATGTACTACTCAAAGCAATCTGGAGTCAATGCAATTCCTATCAAAATACCAATGATATTTTCATAGAAATATTTTTAAAATCTTAAAATTTATATGGAGCACAGAAGAGCCTGAATAGCCGAAGCAATCCTGAACAAAAAGAGAAGAACCAGAGGCATCACACTACCAGACTTCAGAGTATACTACAAAGCTGTAATAACCCAAACAGCATGGCACTGGCATAAAAATAGACACATAGAACAATGGGAAAGAATAAGGAACCTAGGAATTAATCCATGTATCTACAGCCAACTAATTTTTGACAGGGACACTAAGAACATTCATGGATGAAGGACAGTCTCCTCAATAAATGGTGCTGGAAAAACTGGATATCAATGTGCAGAAGAGTGAAATGAGACCCCTATCTCTTGCCATATAAAAAAACCAACTCCAAGTGAATTAAAGACTTAAATGTAAGACCTGAAACCATGAAACTACTAGCAGAAAACGTAAGGAAAATGCTTCAGGAAATGGTTTGGGCAAAGATTTTATAGATAAAACCCCCAAAGCACAGGGATCAAAAGCAAAAATAAGAAATGGGATTATCTCAAACTAAAAACCTTCTGCACACAAAAGAAACAATCAAGAGTGAAAAGACAACCTACAGAATGGGAGAAAATATTTGCAAACCATTCATCTGACAGGGGATTAATATCCAGAATATACAAGGATCTCAACCATCTCAACAGCAAAAGCTCAAGCCTGATTAAAAAATAGGCCAATAGATATATGAAAAAAAATGTTCAACATCACCAATCATCAGGGAATTGCAAATGAAAACTACAATAAGTCATTTCACCCCAGTTAGGATGGCTATTATCGAAACCGACCAAAAAAATGACAAATGTTGGAGAGGATGCAGAGAAAAGGGAACTCTTATTTACTGTTGATGGGACTCTGGGTCTGTTCTCTTTGCTAAACAAGCATAGCCACTATGAAGAACAGTATGGAGATTTCTTTAAAAACTACAAATAGAACTACCACATGATCCAGCAATCCCACTGCCAATCATTTATCCAAAGGAAAGAAAAGCAGTGTATCAAAGAGATATCTGCACACCAGTGTTTAACACTACTCACAATAGCCAAGATATGGAATCAATCTAGCTGTCCAACAACAGATGAATAAAGATAATATGGTATATCCACAATGGAGTACTATTCAGCCATGTAAAATAATTAAATCTTGTCATTCATGGCATCATGGATGGAACTGGAAGGCATTATGTTTAGTGAAATAAGCTAAGAACAAAAAGTTAAACATTTCATGCTCTCATTCATATGCAGGAGCTAAAAAAGTTAATCTCAGGCTGGGTGCAGTGGCTCACACCTGTAATCCCAGCACTTTGGCAGGCCTAGGCAGATGGATCACTTGAGGTCAGGAGTTTGAGACCAGCCTGGCCAACATGGTGAAACCCATCTCTACTAAAAAAATTAGCTGGGCATGGTGGCACATGCCTGTAATCCCAGCTACTCAGGAGGCTGATGCAGGAGAATTACTTGAACCCGGGAGGTGGAGGTTGCAGTGAGCCGAGATCACGCCACTGTACTCCAGCCTGGGTGACAGAGCAAGACTCCACCTCAAAAAAAAAAAAAAAAAAAAAAAAGTTAATCTCAACGAAGTAAAAAGTAGAACAGAGGAATCTAGAGGCTGGAAAGGATGGAGGGGAGGGGAGAAGATAGGGAGAGATTTGTTAAAAGATACAAAATTACAGCTAGATAGGAGGAATAAGTTCTAGGGTTCTATATCACTGTAAGATAACTATAGTTAACAATAAATATATACCTTCAATTACCTAGAAGAAAATGGAATGTTCCCAACACAAAGAAATGATAAATGTTTGAGATGATGCATATGATAATTACCTTGATCTGCTCACTTGATAGTTAATCCCTGCTGCATGGACTGAACTTGGGGCTTTCATCAATAAACACCTGTTCCCATTCAAATGTAACACACTGAGACAGAAGTCACTGGCACGCGAAGACACGTGGTCACATCCTGGGAAGCCGGCTACCTGGTTGTATTTCCTAAGGGCAGTTATTCGAAAGTACTGTCGTTTTATTTTTAGTTTGCTTCAGAGTCTACCCCAGAGCACATCTCTTCACTGTCTCTCCCAGACACTTCTCTGCTTTTCAAAAGGAGAAACACTGAACTTTCTCTCCTCCACACTAAAAGGCCTTTGTCCGAAACCACACATGTCGATTTTAAACAGAAAATAATATTAAAGCACAGTGCTTCCTTTATGTGCCTCATGCAGCTTTCTGAGTTCCTGTGTCCCTAGATTTATGATGTGCTCCACCCTTTCCACCTTCTCAGTGCCGTTTTCCCACATTTGAAGGAGAAATGATCAAGAGATTTGTGCTGGAATAAATTTATTCTGTCTTGAGCTGGGTGAAGTTTCCAAATTCACCACAGCATGGAAAATATAAATGCTGTAAGCATCGTGCCTCCTTCCTAGATGCTGCAGACAGGGAGACACCAGGCCCAGAGCAGAAATGAACGCTGCATTCTTGTGATGACTCGCTGCTCCGAGCTGTTTGGCTTCTCTGAATTGAGTGACAGAAACCTGACCTGATTTCATGACCTAACACTTGGTTTCCCACTGGGGAGAAAAATCTCCTGTGCCCTGTCCCCCCTTTTTCAACACTCTCTCTTTCCTTGAGGGTGAGAGAACTATGACTTTGGGTAGCTGAACACTGAGCTGGAGAATTGTTCCCAGTCTTAGGACAGAACACTGGAGTCAACAACAGAAGACTGTGTAAGGTGAAGTTCATTTTCACCTTTCAAGGGAGTAAACCATTGACTTCCAGTCTTAGTTCTGAAGGCATGCGTCCTTCTACTGAAGAACAGGAAGCTTAGGCTCAGGGAGCAGAAGCTTAGAAATCGTGGTTTGCTGCATGGGATTTCCTCCTAGCTGTGTTGGGACACCTCAGCCTTGGTTCCTGTTTCCTTCTGGACATGACGTGACTGTCCACTTGCTCTTGTCCTGCCAGGAGTCCCCTTATCCAGTGGACTTGGCCCCTCAGGGACCAGAGAAGGTCCATCACAGGGTTGGATGGGGCATTATTAGTGTATGAGTCAACCTTCATCACAGAGTGGGTGGGGGTAACAGCCACCTCCTCCTTGAAGGCTGGAGCCAGGCAACCCCCACTGTAAAGCATCTTTAATATATGCATTTGGCTAGGTAAGATGGTCCCAGTTTCTAAGCCCTTCATGCTTTGCTGCTTTCCTTTTTGCCCCTCTTTTATTACAAACAAATCACCCATTCCATAGTTTCTTCCAGTGTCCTAACAGGAATGACAGCAGGGTGAGGGCAGTCGGGAGCCTGCCTTTTGGGGATCTGCTGTGTGGGACCAAGAATGCCTTTCATCAGAAAGCGGAGGCCTTGCATTGCCTCTGTGACTTGAGCCCTGCTTCTCCCTGCCATGCTCTTGTCTCCAGCCAGCCTGGCCTCCTCGCTGTTTCTGGGCCCCCTGCACACTCTCCCACCTCAGCATCTTTGCTGTGGCCATTCCCACCTCTGAGAATGCTCTTGCCTCAGATGTCCACTTCGCTAATATCTTCACCCTCTTTAAGTCTTTGATCACTTTCTCAATGAGGCCTACCGGGAGCATCCTATGTAATCCAGCAACAGATCTGCCCTGTCCTCCCCACTTCCAATCCCCTTACCCCGCTCTGAGTCTTTGTTCCGTAATGCTTATCCCTTCTAATGGCCATGGCACCTACTCAGTCATTGTCTTTAACACATGTTTATGATGTTTCCTCCCATTAGATTAAAAGCTCATGGGGGCAGGGATCTTTTTCTTGAAAGATCTTTTCTTGCTTAATGATGCATCCCAAGTTCCTAGAACAGTGGCTGGCATGGTCACTCAAAAATATTTGAATGAAAGACCATTATGGTCAGTCAGAGCTTACCAGCGTGTCATAAGCCTCTGATGGGCCACAAATGGGTTACAGATATGCTGAGATATTGACATCCTCAGCCCTTGAGGTATCTGGCCAGGGTTTGGGGAAGCTGAATGCCTTGACAATTACGTCCTGCTGCAAGTAGCCTTCTATATTTACTCTAATATACTTCATTATATTGCCATTTTCTACGTGTTTCAGGACATTGAAAGGTTTGGGAAGCACTTCTATGGCTAAGCTGTGTCTTGGCATGTAAAAATGGGTGTATAGTGCACCTTTTACTCTGTTAGGTGGAATGCCTGTGTCGCTTTTTGGAAGTGCTCATATATCTTAACATTCATATTTCCCAATTTCAATCAAGCATTAGTTCAGTAACAATTTCTGTTGTTTGTCAATAAAATGTTCTTTTTAAACAAATGATTTTATGCCACAAATTACATATTTTAAAACATCAATAATCTATGTTAAATGAATGAAAGAATTAGTGAATATAACAGGAGAGTGAATAAAAGTCACGTTAAAAACGTTGAAATTGTGGATGGTGATCATGGAGATGGTGGTGATGAATCTGGAGGCCTGAAAGATGGTGATGATGGATTTTGTCCTACATTCTTACTCCTGGTTGCTCTAAAATGACAGTTTCTTTAAGAGGAAGGAAGAGAAGGAAAGGTGATGGTAAGGCTTTCCCTAGAAAGACCGCAAAGTCTGGGGATCTACTTTCCCTGCCTTTTTTTTTAACCACAACAAAAACTCTTAGCATCACCTTTAGGCTAATCCTAAGTATAATAAGAAGGGTCATGATGCTAGTTTCTTACAAAATATCACTGCAGGGCATATGCAAGGTCTTGGCTGCTTGGTGAGTGTGTATGAAACCAGAGCTATCAAGGACTGAGAGGCAATGAGTCAGAGATTGAGAATCAAGACTAGAAGAGCCAGGGGAAGCCTGGGAGGAAAGCTCAGGGCCAGACAAGGCACTTGGCTGGATTTGGGAGTGCCCAGAATTTGGCAAGCACGGTAGAACTTGGAGCCAGGACTTAGGCAGAAGCCAGGAAACTCTGGGTTCATGAGGTGAAGGCTAAATGGAGTGGGGAGAGAGGGTCAGGAACAAGACAGCAGGAACCAGCAGCAGGGATGTCTTGAAACCAAGACAAGTGCGTTGGCCAGGAAGCCTCATATATGCCTCTTGCCAAGGCAGAATGCAGCACCTGGAACAGGGTGCCAGGGCCTGCAGGTGGGAGCAGGGTAAAGAGGCTGACAGGGCTTAATGACCAGGGTGGAGCTTGAGCCAAGCAAAGGTTCTGGCAGCCAGCCTCCCTCTCTGGGAAGGCGATTACTTCCTTCCCCTCTTTCTAGATCTTATGCAGCACTTTTGACCTAGAAACTCTGGAGCAAACAGACCAGGATGCCAAACATGAAGATGAATGATTTCTGAGGTCCCTTCAACAGTGGGATCATGGCCAGATGAGCCACTGCCTGTTAGCTCTGAGGACTCAGGGAAAGGCTGATAATGTCTGAATAGGGAACGTTCAAGACAGGGCACACCCAGGCTCTGACCATCATACCACGGGCTTCAGTTTTATATATGCAATTTTAAAAATCAGTGCTCATCAATTAATCTAATAAACATGGTTTCTATTTCCATGTTTTCAACTCTTTTTATTGAGTACCTACTATGTGCCAGACCCCCACTTCTCCCTAGCAGTGTTAACCTGACTCTCCTGGACAACTGTGGGAATCTTTTATTCTGTCATTGAACTCTCTTCTCCCTTCAGCTGATACTTTCCTCTATGAATGCAGTTTGCTATGACTTTATTTATATTACTCTTACCTTCTGCCGATTTTTGCTGGTGTCTGCATTTCTTGACCGTTCTATAGGCATTTAGAAGATGATTTGCCTTTTGCATGTTCTTCTGCTCTTACATATTCCAAAGCTGAACAGAAAGTGCATTCACAAGGAAGATGGAAAGCCAAGAGGCAAACAGTTGCAACACAGCCTATGCCCTGCGCTCTGTCCTCAAACTTACCAAGACTCGGTGTTCTAGGACCTGTGAGCCATCAGAGCACAGACTACTTAGATAACGTGGTCGAACACAGGGAACAGATGGGATGGATGGAGTAGGTCTGATTTAGGAAAGGCTGGATGGAGAGAAAGAATAGATAATAAAGATGGTGATAATACTGCTAATTCACAATCTATCTAGTCACTATAACACACTAATAGAGAAGAACACAGATTTTGAAGCCAGGGAGTGTCAATGCCAGAGGTGACACTATTTGTGTAATCCTGACCAGGTCATTTAACTTTTGGGGTCTCAGTTTCCTCATTTTTGATATAAATATAAACATACCTACCTCTCAGGGAGAGTTGTTTTGAAGATTAAATAACAAGGTCATATATTTAAAGTGCCTAAAGGGGGAATCCTATGGTTGTGACATAAAATGCGTGGTTAATAAGTGGTGGGTAATAATAAGAAAAGCCACTGGGTATTGAGCTTTTATGATGTTCTTGACTCTGTAGCTGGCACAGGAATATTTTTCTCATTACCTGTCTCCTATGAAGTAAGAATTAACTCATTTTAGAACTGAGGATCCTGAGACGTGGGGAAATTAAATAAGTTATTCAGGTTTAAATAATTAATGAGAGAGCCAGTCCAGGTAAGTAAGAATGGGAGAAGCAAATGAACATTTATCGAATGCTAAATGTGTACCAGGCACTGTACAAAGTGCATTACAAGCATGAACTCATGAAATCATCATAATAACCCTAGGAGGTGGGTGTTACTATCTCGTTGTACATGAGGAAACTACTTTTCTCGAGGTCTAGCAGTAGGGAGTTGGATTCCAGCCTAGAGCTGGCTATCTCCAAAGCTTACAATGATCTTGAAAAGAGAGAGGCAAGATAGGCCTCTGGTTTTTCCCACTATGAGATAAAATTTGTGTCTTTAGAAATAAAAAAAAAAGGAGAGGCTGGGCGCGGTGGCTCATGACTGTAATCCTAGCACTTTGGGAGGCTGAGGCAGGTGGATCACAAGGTCAGGAGTTCAAGACCAGCCTGGCCAATATGGTGAAACACCATCTCTACTAAAAATACAAAAATTAGTGGGGCATGGTGGCACGTGCCTGTAATCCCAGCTACTCAGTAGACTGAGGCAGGAGAATTGCTTGAACCTGGGAGGCGAAGGTTGCAGTGAGCCGAGATGGCGCCGTTGCACTCCAGCCTGGGCGACACAGCAACACTTGGTCTCAAAACAACAACAAATAAATTTTTTAAAAGAAAGTTGATTTCAGGAATGAAGAAAAGATTTTGACTTTTGGGACTTGTGAATATTTAAGAACCACATCTTCTCTGACGGTTTGCTTTGTATCCATTCTTAGTTACCCCAGGTCTACTCTGGTAAACATAGGAGCTATCTGGTCTTGTACCTGGGGTATTAAACGTTATGGACACTCGTGGGGCCTGGTCACTTGGAGAATCGGCGTTCCTGGATGCTTGCTGTGTGATTGAGGCTAATGTCTCAAACCAGTCAGGGCAGATGCTCTCTGTACCTAGACACAGTACCAAGCTTTAGGAATGACAAAGGAAACTCCTTATTTAATGGTGAGAAAATGAGAATATTGCTTTTTAGGAAAAAAATACCTAAATAAAAAGTAAAGAGAGGAGATCTCAGGTCAGTGCAGGCCACTTGGTCTGGCACACTATCCGTTTAGCTCACCCTCTTCCCAGGATGGCTCGATCCTGACTCAGAACCTTTGGCAGAGTGACTAGCTGTGGGAGACATGACTATTAAGGAGAGCAGGAAGAGAAAGCAAAGTGTTCTCCATCAAGTGTACTGTGACAAAAACAGGACAGCAAGGAAGACAGAGAACAAACAAGTTCTTTAGAAAGTCTCCATCTAATTTACGTACCTCTCAACGACAGGAGTGGGGTCACTGGTCACTGGTATGCTCAGAGGAGGAGGTGTCACACATCAGCCTGTGCCAAAGGCTTCATTTTCATCTATTCAACATTCAGTAAATGGTGGCTGTGTACTTACTATTTGTAGGGTAGGATATAGCAGTGAGTAATTCCCATATGGAATTCTTTTATGTTGTTTTCTTTCTTTTTCTTAAAGAGACAGGATCTTACTATGTTGCCCAGGCTGGTCTTGAACTCCTAGCCTCCTGAGTAGCTGGAACTGCAGACACCAGCCACTGTACTTGGCATGGGTCTTACATTGTTAAGAATAGAGGAGATGGTATACAATTAACTAAACTAAATATATAAATAATATAACAGAGTATTTTAGAAGAGGGTGACTTTCATGGAGAAATACCAGTATAATCACTCTGAGAGGGAGGTATTCTTATATATTGATTAATCGGGCCACATGGTTGAGTGGTAGAGCTTCAACTACAAACCATGTCTTTTAGAATGAAGCTCCTTCTTTTCTGCCCTCTGCCTTAGCTAGATGTTGAAACAAGGAAAGATTGGAAAGGTCAAGGCAGTCTCCAATTTTGTAGCCTTTTCTAATTGTCTGGGGGCAGTTACAGAATACTCTGGCATTTGGTAGCAGAGAATTTATGTGAACTGTATGTTTCAGTAAAGAAACGATCTTTCGTCTGCTAGCAGCAAAGATGTTTTTGAGGTCAGCGCTTCAGCCCTAGAGCTGAAGATGAGCTAGAATGAAAATCCAAAAATTCTTCTTAAGAAGATAATTTGTATTTCCATTGAGTGCAAACCCACCAGCGAGCTTGCACGAAGTTCTGAACGTTGTCGTTGACAAGCATTGATACTAATCAGCGGCCTGTTTCCAGCATTGTGGGAAGCATTTGATCTTTTATTAAAGAAAATTCTTCCAAAAATATTAATTTAAAAATTAATGTCAACACTCTCTGACATTCCATCTCCGAATGCTGAAGAAGAAAAAAGTTTTAGAGTTTTTTAATAATCTTGGTAAATATTATTTGAACTTTACTTCAAGCCAAAACAAGTTTCATGGGGAAAAAAAAATCCTTTCTTCAGCCATGGGCAATAAATTTGGCCAGGAGGGTCTGAAAGGAAGAAACTGAACAAGCTAAATACTAAGTGGGCATTCATAGCCACCAACACCATGATTTTTAGAGACATTGATGCTGTTCCCTTAAATTAAAAAATTGTTTTCAAGAAAATCCTCACTCTTGCCCATCGGCTCATACAGAGGAGATAAACTCCTGAGTGGGTATGTGGATATGTCACATGGGCTTCTTCTTCTTCTTCTTCTTCTTCTTCTTTTTTTTAATAACCAGTGGTTAGTTAAAAAGCCACTGACTAGACACATTATCCAGGGTTCCTCATGTTTGGTGGAAAGAAGAAAGAAATGGAAAGCTAATGATTCGCTCAAAATCCACGTCTCTCCCAAGATCAAGGTGCTTAAAGGATTAAGGAGGGTGTGTGTGTGTGTGTGTGTGTGTGTGTGTGTGTGTGTGCGTGTGCGTGTGCATGTACATGTCTGTTGTGTTTGTAGCATCTGGTGTATTAGCTAAGCTTTACCTCCTTTTCCGTAAATGGAACTTTAGCCTTTCATCTCTTTTCGCTGCTGCTTACTAGGAAAATATATAAAGGGCTTGAAGCAGGAGAAAGGATCCCAAAGGGTACTTTCCCACCAAGGAGAGTGTGTTTATTGTCTCTTATTTAGCATTTGCTTCAGTTGGTGGAGGAAAATGGAAGACAGACAAACAAAAACAAAGAAGAGGAAGAAGAAAGCAGAAGGATGAAGGGGAAGGTGGAAGGGATCCTAAAGGGCTCAGAATTGGCTCAGAAGCAGAGAAGAATGAAAACGGCCTAAAGGACTGGAGAGTGATTCTTTCAACCCCAGGCTCTGAATACACTTGGCTCAAGAAAATAAGGTACAGATGGTGAAATGAAGTTAGCTCAGTGACATTATTTGGTGAAGAAGAAAACAAGCAGCTTTTCTTCCCCCTCACATGCTAGATTTATTTACAATAAAGCATGGAATGGGAAGTCACGTAACCTGGAAATCAGTCTGACTGCTGCTCACCAGCTAGATGACCTTGGCCAGGCCACTTGAAGTCCTCCAGCCACAGCATGCTGGCAGCAGTATTACTCCTCATTCCTAAGTCATAGGATTGCCTTGAGAAGCAAATGAAATAATGTATTGCATGTTTATGCTTTCATTCAATAAGCATTTGTTGAACACCTACTATAAAGAAATGGACACATTCATGTCTCATAAAGCTTACATTCTAGGTATATTCTAAAATATATTTCAGTATATATTGTAATATTTGAAACATGTGTGTATGTATATATATATATATATATACTATACAATATCTATTTTTATAATACACAGAAACATATTTTACTTTATTCTGCAAAGATAATGATTACACTACTCTCTCATGGTAGGATTTAATAAAAGCATCTATGTGTGGATCCCATGCTACACATATTTGGGTGTGGATATGTGAACCGACGTCTAACTGAGCAGCGTTTGTGGACTGTTGGCATGCCACCTCCCCTACACTTGGCTGAATCTGGCTTATCTCTAGGTTTCTCAATAGATAACTGGTGCTACTAGGAAAAGAACACCTTGAAAAGAAGAAGAGTGGGAACGTCTGCAGGTAACTCAGAAGATATCAATTGCTTTGGCTGGCTTAAATGGATGTTCACACTCAGACTCATGGTTCTGAGGCTTGCTGCGTGAAGTGCTGTAAACGGCTTTTCTTTAGCTGAGACAATACAATATTGTCAAATGGAAAACAAGTCTGTAAATTACTTTTGTTTTATAGAAAGAAGAATGAGAGCTCTTTCTCAGAGGCAAGAAAGTCACTGCTGCAATTGTTGATATCTGAATAAAATGTACTCAGAATTTGCCCTTGGTTGAGTATTGCAGGATTCCTGGAAAAGGATTGATTCTCTTTTAGCTTTCTTGCCCCTCCCCATCCTTTCCTATTCCAGTTTTGTTCAGACAGTTTCCCACAAGACAGTGGGTAGCCAAGGTCAGGGGCAATGGAAGTTCATCTGGATGGGGTGTGTGTGCTGCAATTCCATCTCCTGAAAGGAGGATACATTGCAGCCGAGCAGCAACTCAGGAACTGCAAACATATCAAAGAACCCTGCCTCCGGAATAGTGACCCTGGACCCCAATTGGTCCCAGCTGTTGAGAGGGATGAGATGGAGGCTGGGAGACATGATGCTGTTAGAGATGGAATTTTGTCAAATGGAAAACAAGGCTGTAAATTACTTTTACTTCTGTTTTATAGAAAGGAGGATGAAAGCTTGAGTTAAATATCCTAGAAAAGTGATTGCCAAGAGATAGGTTCTTACAACGATCCTTTGCCATGGTCTATTCCTGGAAACTGTGGTGCGGCTTCCACGGTGCTGGTTGCATGACCTTCTAAGTTTGTTCTTTGTCTTAGTCTGTTCAGGCTGCTAAAAAAAAACTACCACATATCCAGTGGCTTATAAACAACAGACATGTATTTTTCACAGTTCTGGAAGCTGGAAAGTCCAAGATCAAAGTGCTGACAAATTTGGTGTCTGTTAGGGGCTTGCTTACTGATCCATAGTTGGCTGTCTTCTCACTGTGTCCTCACATGGTGGAAGGGATGAGGGAGATCTCTGGGGTCTCTTTTATTTAAACCGTCATCTTATTGATGAGGGCTCTACTCTCATGACCTAATCACCTTCTAAAAGTCCCATCTGCTAACACCATCACACAGGGAGTAAGGATTTCAGCATACAAATTTTTTGAGAACATGGTTGAAACATAGTGTTCCCTGAACACACTTTTCTACCCATCCAGTTTCTACTGCCGTATCTCTCCATGAACACCAAAGACAGAAAATCAACATGTAATATTGCAGGAATGAAATGAATAGGATGAGCACAGCACTGATTTTATTTTATTCTGTTTAATATCTGCATCACTATGATTAATAGTGATAATAATCTGGATCACTTACTTCTCACTCACTATGTGTTAGGAATTATTTAGTTAATTGCTTTACCTGCATGATTTTAATTAGTCTCCCCAACAACCCTGTGAGTTAGGTTTGAGTATCATTCCCATTTACAATTGAGGAAACAAGCTTAAAGAGTTGAGTAACTGAGTTGCCCAGCTAGTGAGTGTCAAAGCCAAGACTTAAAACCCTGACCTATCTTCATCCCTCCTCCTTCATCCTTCAGCTATTCTGCCTTGCCTTTAATATTTTCCTTGTTCTGTTATCATATCACTCTTCTTTCTTTTCTTCTTTCCTCTTCTCTCCCTACCTTCAGTCCTTCACCCATTACAGAAACCAAATGGTAACATTCAATTAAAAATAGCCACCCAAAAGGAAAGCTAAGAATATTATACACAGAACATTAATTTTTTCTCAGTCTTTTATGTTTGCAAACATATATGTTGGTTTTATGATGGCTGATGGCTTCAGAGCAGAGCCCATCCTGCCCTTTGGTAGCTACACCAAACCTGCTACAGGCTTAAATGATAATCATATTTCTTAGACATCCTCCAAAAAGATTCCAGGGATGGCAGAGAGCTTGCATTTTAAGAGACATCTGGTTTCTAATGGGTTGGCCCTTGCCAAGAACAGCACTATACAATGATTACAGCCCATTGGTGATCTATGGTAACTGGTGACAGGGCTTCTCCTGGTCCCCCAAAGGGAAAGAGAATATCCGAAGATGTACATGAACATGAATTTTCAAACAATTAAATGAAGTAAAAAACAAAGAGGTAAGTGATCTTTACAGAAAAGTTTGCAAAAGTAAAAAGAGCACATATAAACATCTCTGAAAGAAAGGAGTAAAGTACCCCAAAGAAAACTCTCCAGGCTTATGATGAATAGTGTCCTGAGAGTGTTTTTAAAGCAGCGGTTCCATTGAGTTGGAGTGCTTCAGCTTGTTCCACTGGGACTGGGGTGGTCTGAGAAAGGAAAGGGCCTCCATGTTTCAAAGTTGGATGGGATGTAAAGAGCATGGCTCCAGTTGAGGGAACAGGCAAAAACAACATGAGTTTATAATGCGCTAATCCCCCATATAGTCCCTACCAGATGCCAGGCCTCAGTTAAACTAGGACGGAAAATTTCGGTCTGCTCGGTTCACTGCCATCCATCTATGTGAGGCATTTAAAGTGTATGACTGGCAGATGTGTTGGGACTATTACTAAGTTTTTTGGTGAATATGTAAAATCTATTAATAAAATACTAATACTTAATCTTTTTGCCAGCAATTCACATATCATCCATTAAACTAGAGTTGAGACCTGGTGTTAGATCCTTTCTCAACCCTTTCCCCGCAGGCTCAGCCAGAGGTCTCTCCCACTGCACACTGTGGCCTCGGGCTCTGCCCTTCTGCCGCCTCCTGGCCTTTGCCACCCTCTGTTTTGGATTCTCATCTTGCTCTCCATCTCGGTGTTGATGCTTTGGAGTTTCTCTTGCTTTCTGGACCATTGTCACCTAAAGAAAAAAATTTGGTTATCATTTCCTTTGTGCTTTGCATCCAAGGTCAATCCAGCCAGTTCCCAAGATCAGACCAAGTTCCTTAGATCTAAACCTAGGGCAGACCTGGCCTCTCGCCCTCCTTGAATAGGGGAAGAAGCTCCATGATTATGCACACTTAAAATAAACAGACTGTATGAAAGTCCAATGTACTTACATATGCCAAATTTATATCTGTTCCTTACCGACAAATTCAGAATGGGCAAGAATTCCCTTCCTCCCTAAAATCACAGGTAGGGTTCTCTTTTCCTTTTCCTCCTTCATTTTCCCTTTTCATCCACATCCCCTTGCAAATGTTATCAGCCTAGAAATCCTCTGAGGGGGTGCCTGGTATTGTGCCAAGATGATGTCTTGGTGTTTGGAAGGAGAAAAAAAAGTATGAGAAACAGTTTCTCCCAAGCCTGTCTGACCACATGGGCATATAACACTTGTTCTATATAAAAGCATCTGTTTATTAGACACAAAGTAGAAGAATGAAGTTGGGGTACAACATTCATCTCCACTGACCTTCCACCCTTGGTCCTAATTCATTCTCTCTCATAGACAGCATTGGATTATCTAGAGGCTGAAGCTGCTCATGGTTGCAAGTTGCCTCTAACAGTTTCAGACAGTACATCCAGACATCACCACATCAGAGACAGAAGCAGAATCAAATCTTCCAGTGTCTTCTCTGTAAAAGCAAGAAATACTTTCCCAGTATCTCTCAACAGGCCTTTCCTCGCCTCTAATAGGTCCAAAGCCAGTCATATGTCTGCCTCTAAAGTATTTGGCCACATGTGAAATAGACACCATGTCTGGATAAGGCCAGTTCCTGGGGCGGTGTACACACTGAGGGAATCAGCCATCCATGTTCACCAACCTGCCGCTTGTATACTAGGCCTCCCCCTTGTCTTTTTCCTTGGGATGTGTAGAAGGAGGCCTGCAACATGAGTTGAGATGGGTTGTGTGGCAACTATCTGTGTTTCCATCATTACTGGTGATAATGGCCTCAGAAAGTCACAGAGAACTTGTTTCAGAGCCAGGAAAGAAGAGGGAGAGCTATGAGATTTCCATTTTGTGGAGAAGGAAAGTGACATTTACTGAGCCCCTCTACTGAGTACTGACGATCCCCCTTCCCCAGACCTTCTCCTAGAATCAAGACGCAGTAGCTGAGCCTCCCCGATGCAACGAGACACCAGAGAAGGCACAGGACGACACCGCCAGAAAGGGGACCACCCACTTCCCATGAGAAAGAAGGCCCTTTACACTCGCCTTTCTCCTCTTTCTTCTGTGAATTCCTCCTTTATTCTTGACTCAAACTCTAATTCTTCAGGAAAGCCTTTTTTGACACCCCACCCACCCTGCAAGATTAGGTTAGATTCCCTTTCTATAAGCTCTCACTGCACCTTGAACTTTGTCTTCCTGTTATTTATCATGCTATGCCACTACAAATATTTACACAATTATTTGATTAATGGTTGTCTTTCTGACTAGACCATAAGCTCCATTACGGTCCCATCTCATGGCTGTGTGCCCCTACATATTAGACAGTCAATACATGTTTTTGAACCAATGAATAAAAGGATCATGTATGTTTACTTTGAGGATTCTCTGCAACCAAAGCTCAGCATAAAAGAGAAGATAATTTTCATTTTTTAAAAAGTTAGCATAATTTTCTATTGATATAGATTCATACATTGTAATTTTACAGTTTCATGAAACATTTACATATAAAACATGGTGAAGAATAATTTAGATTCTGACCAGAATTCGACCTGTTACAACTTTACCATGCTCCATTCTTTTTTCCTAATGTGATATATATATATATATATATATATATATATATATATATATATATGGCATAATATATTTGAAGTTAAAAGTTTCTGGCTAGATAATATTTTGAAACTTTTGACTGAAGCTTTTTTCTTTTTTAAATCACAAATTGGATCTTTTTTACTGTTACAACGGCTTAAAGAGCATCGCTTTAGATTTGGAGCTGAATGTCAATGCTTCACTCCAGAATTAAATGTACTCAGTCCCTGGCACAGTTGGAAAAACTTGAGTCTTTTCTCTCTTCTGCCTCCTGGAGGCAGGACCCTTATATTACAGGGCAAATTGTAGCCTAGAACACCTCCCTGACAAACAGGCAGATCGCAAAAGATGAAGGAAGAAAAGTTGCTGAGCTGAACTTGTTTAGCTAATTTTCCAAATTCACCAATCATATAAATTATCAGAGGAGAGGAGCTGAAAAATCCCCCCCCTAAACAAAACAAAACAAAATGCAAACATTTGTGCTCCAAAGAACATCATCAAGAAAGTGAAAAGATGACTCACAGAATGAGAGAAAATATTGGCAAATCATAGCTCTGATAAGGGACTTATACCTAGAATATGTAACTAACTCTCACAACTCAAATATAAAAAGACAACCAAATTAAAAAATGAGCAAAGGAGTTGCATAGATGTTTCTCCAAGAAACAGCCATTAAAAACATGAGAAGATGTTAAACATCATTGACTACGAGAAACAAAACAAAACAAAACCACAGTGAGATACCACTCTGCTCACTTGCAGGGCTATAATAAAGGACAGACAGTAAGACAAGTGTTGATGAGGATGCAGAGAAATTGGAACCCTTGTATGTTGTTGGTGGGAATGTAAAATGATGCAGCTTTGGAATAGTTTGGAAGTTCTTCGAATAGTTAAACAGTTACTACATGACCAGATGTTCTGCTTCTAGGTATATAGCCAAGAGAAAAAAAACACATATACCACACAAAACCTTTCATACTAATGTTGATAGCCGCATTATTCATAATAGCTTCAAAAGTGGAAACAACCCACACATTTGTAATACACAAGATGTGGTATATCTATACAATGGAATATTATTTGGCCATAAAATGCAATCAAGTATTAATATGTGCTGCAACATGGATGGACCTGAAGTGAAAGAAAGAAAATAAGTGAAAAAAAAAAAAAAGTCTTAAAGGGCCAGATATTGGATGATTCTATTTGTATGAAATGTCCAGAATAGGCAAATTTATAAAGACAGAAAGTAGATTAGTGGTTGCCAGAGACTGGTAGAAGGGGATAATGGAAAGTGACTGCTAAGAGATGTGTGGTTTCTTTTTGGGGTAATGAAAATATTCTGGAAGTTGGTAGTGGTGACAGTTGCACAACTCTGTGAATATACTAAAGTCATTGAATTGTACACTTTAATTCCAATTATATCAGAAAGTTATTTTTTAAATTACTTAGTTCATATAAATAACTTTAATATATAATGAAGGCATTACAGAATAGTGAGGAAAGGGAAGATTATTAATGGCATTGGGGCTATCTACTTTACAATTTTGAAAAAGTATTACATTTATACTATGATTCAAGATAAATTTTAAAGAGATTAAATATTTAGATAGTAGAATTGGCTTTAAATAGAAAAACTAAGAAAGTAGAAATATTAATCAGACACTTATTAATGGAGATAGAATAAACTTCTATGCAAAGCAGAAATAGACGAAACAACAAAGTAAGTGATCAACATCAAACTGGATGTGTAAAAAATAAGAACTATTTGATATAAATAGGGAAACAATATACAAAGGAAAATAACAAATTGACAAATAATGTATTGCAACAAATATGTTGGACAAAGGGTGAATATCTTTAGAAAAAGTTAAATTATTTGATAAGATATAAAAATGAAAATAAAGCAGAAGATACAAAAACAAAGAGAAAGTTGCACAATCCAAGGTAGGATAAAAGTTCTGTAAGAACCCTTGTTGTGAAAAGGCTGTGTGCTATACTGTTGCGCAGAGACAGGAAATACTGCTTTGGTGTGCGGGAGGGAGACAATAGGGGTAGAGCAAACAAAATGCGGAAAAAAATTAATCCATGCATGTAATCACAGACATGCACTTTAAAACAGTAATTGTCTCTTTTTCTTTGATTGAGTTAGCAAACATTACAATTCTCAAAACTGGTGTGAAGAAAAGGTAGAAGTGATATATTCCGAAACGTAGACAAGCAATGTAGTATCATAAAAAGATTCATACTGTTTGGAATTAGACAGAACTAAAATAAAATGATAATTCTGCCACTTACAAGCTTTGTGATGTTAGTAACTAATACAATCTCTCTAAATCTATATTATTAACCATGATATGGTGATGTTTCCTACTTTGCAACATTCATGTGAGAACAAATGATACTATGTGCAAAGAATCTAGCTGAGTCCTTGACACATTCTAAACACTCAGTTTATTCTGAGTTCAATAAATAGTGACTGTTCAGATATTATAGTTGGTCATGGAAATTAATAAGAAAGAAATTTACCAAATATCAAAAACTATAAAATGTTCATAGTATCTGATCCAGTGATTTTTACTTCTGGAAATATATTCTAGCAAAATAACCATTAAGACAAGGAATAAAAATTATATGCACGAAACTATTTTAGTGGTGTTATCCAGAGTGGGAAGTGTTTTATAACACAGGAATGGTTAAGTAAATGATGATGTAACTATTTACTGAATGGAAGGACGGTGTGGCTGCTGCAAAGAATGATAATAGTGAACACCATGTCATTTCTTTTAAAAAAATGGTATTTCTGTGCATCAAAGGGCAAAATCAACAGAGGGAAAAGGTAACTCCCAGAATGGGAGAAAATATTTGCACATTATATATCGGATATTTGCCAAAGAGATATTTGCCCATCCATGTTTACAGCAGCATTATTCACAGCAGCCAAGAGATAGAAGCAACACAAATGTCCATGAATGGATGAATGGATAAAGAAAATGTAGTATATCCATACAATGGAATATTAGCCTTAAAATGGAATAAAGCTCTGTCACATACTATAACATAGATAAACCCTGATAATATTATGTGAAAAAAGCCAGTAACAAAAAGACGAGTACTATATCATTCCACTTATATGAGGTATTTAAAGCAGTCAAAATCATAGAAACAGAAAGTGGAATGGTGGTTACCAGGGACTGAAGGGTGTAGTGAAGGAAAAGGGGAATTGTTTAATGGGTATAGACTTTCAGATTTGCGTGGCGAAAGAGTTCTGCAGATCTGTTGTAGAACAATGTGAATATACTTAACACTACTAAACTGCACTGTTACAGTGGCTAAGATAGAAAACTTTATTTTTTTTTTGCCACACAATATTTAAAAAAAAATTAAAACTTCAACAAATATGAATTGAGCATCTTTCCCTGTGCCATGTCCTGTGGTAGGGTGGTACCATCAAGGGCCATTTGGGAAGAGCAGGAAGAAGCCATTGACATATTTTGACAAGTTTCTTTAAGACAGGGTCTTGCTCTGTTGCCCAGGCTGAGCTGCAGTGGTATAATCCTGGCTCACTGCATCCTGGAACTCCTGGGCTCAAGTGATTCTCCTACCTCCATATCCTGAGTAGCTAGGACTACGGGCACATGCCACTTCCCCAGGCTAACTTTTAAAATTTTTGTAGAGATGAGGTCTTGCCATGTTGCCCAGGCCAGTCTTGAACTCCTGGCCTCAAGAGATCTTCTGCCTTGGCTTCCCAAAGTGTTGGGATCACCCGCCTGAAACACTGTGCCCAGCCAGCCATTGAAATTTTAAAGCAGGAAAACAGAAACAGTGTAACATAGATTAGAAGAACAGAAAATTATATGTACTACAACTATGCAAAAACATGCCGATGAAGGAAAACATGAAAAGGAATGAGCTTATGGGTGATATTTGTCTCCATGAAACATGTCATTCTTGTTTTTGTCTCCTCTAACCCATAAAAGGAGTGGCCAGCAAAGCCACACAATCTGAAAGTTCTAAGAGAAAGGAGGGTGTTGCGCCTTTTATACCTGCCTTTCTCTGGCTTACTCCTTCAGTCAGGCTAGTACAGGTTGGATTCAAGGCTGAGTGTCTCCTGTGCTGCCACCTTGTGGGCACTCCCAGGTTGTCAGCTGAATTTAAGAGTATGCCAGTAACATGTTTCATGTCAAATAATCAGAGCACAATGTATGAATATGATTGAAATTATTCTAGCAAATAATCTTAAAATGTGTCTCTTAGATACTAGTCTTGATTGCAAGTGGTTGAGGATGAATCTTGTGACCTAAAATCTCTTCCAGCTCTGTTTTATGTGGTTTAAATTAAAGAAAAAAACTTTTGAAACTCTGGAAATGTCATATTAACATGGCATAATTCATACTAAGATTTCTGTTGGTTTGTGTTTTTAGAAAAATTCAATATTTAATAATAATGAAAAGACACTAGAGGTTTTACAAAATGAATGATGAGCTTTAGACATAGATATCATGACTAACATTTTTAAGTTGGCAAATTCAGTATTTTCTTTGGCAACCTGTTATTTTGCAACAAGAAACTTCTCAAAGTGAATGATCACATAGTCCTTAGATTCAAAAGTGGTGTATGTTGACCTTTTTGATATAAGAAAATCTGTGGTGCTTGCTAATTAGTAAGTTTTAAATAATATGGCATGAAGCAAGTATTTTATTCCATATTTAGAACTATTTTATAACTAATGGGAAATGCTAATTTTTTCCAGAAGACAAATAGACCATACATATTAAATTAATGTAAGAAATCACAAAATCTTACCTTATGCATCTATTTTTTTTCTTTCTTTTTCCTATTTATCTATCAATTGTAAAGACTATGTAGCAAACTTTTCAACTTTTTGAATTCCCTAATGATATATGAATTTATGAATTAATCTATATTTTAGGAAAGGGAGAGGCTCTTGACTCAGATTGCCTCCAATACTGACACGACCTTTCTGGGCATATGTTCTTTGAACCAATGAGTTGAATGGTTTTCACTGCAAAATCAGACAAAACCCTACCTACTTCACAGGGGTTTTGAAAAATTAGATGAAATAATGTATACAATGCACTTGACAGTGCTCAGTACATAAGAAATGCTCACTCTTAGGCAATATTACAAATCAGGAGAATCTATGCTAATTAAAAAAGTATGTAATTATCACAGCATCATGGTACTCAGATCAGCGATGTGATTTCTTTAAAACGTGTGTGTGTGTGTGTGTGTGCGTGTGTGTAATGATCTATTTCTGGAAATGTTTACTTAGGAGTTGTCATTTTGTTATTTGTTGTTATTTTGAAAAAACTACTATCACATATGCATCTCACAGACTGTTCTTCCTTAGATATGGATTCTACAGTGTTCAGAATAGAAACAAAATGAGTTTGACTCAGAACATGACCTGTTATATTGTTGTAAAGTTTTAATGAAAAAGACAAAAAAATTCAAATCCAAATATTACATATCTAAAAGACTATTCATACTCTGTAATATTTAAAACCACTTCTCATACATCAGTGCTAGGCAAAGCTTTAATAACTCTTGACTTAGCATTTTTAATTAAAATTTAAAAATTATTTTGATAAACAGTCCCTTAAAGACCATTTAAGGTTCTTTAAAGAATTGATTATTGTCCACCATGTTGTTGTTTGATTGGAGAAATAGAACAACTGAGGACTCTTTTACAATATTATGTACCAGAAGTTAAAAAAAATGGTACAAATTAGATACAAAAACCAGAGAGATGCAGAGAACAGCTCAGAGTCAAGAGCAGAGAATGAGGAATTATCTATGGAGTGTTCTTGAAGGTGATGTTGGCAAAGCTCTAGATTGTTAGATTCACTGTCATGGACCATCAGTATACCTCTGAGTCAGTATATTAGCCTCTTTCTTCTTCTTCTTTTTTTTTTTTTTTTTTGAGACAGGGTTCTCACTTTGTCACCCAAGCTGGAGTGCAGTGGCACAATCTCAGCTTCCAGGCTCAAGTGATCCTCGCACCTCAGCCTCCTGAGTAGCTAGGACCACAGGCATGCACCATTATACCTGACTAATTCTTGTATTTTTTGTAGAGGTGAAGTCTCACTATATTGCCCAGGCTGGTCTAGAACTCCTGAACTCAAGTGATTCATCTGCCTTAACATCCTAAAGTGATGAGATTACAGGTGTGAACCACTGTATCTGGGCAGTATATCAGCCTCTTATCAAAGATTGAGGTTGGTCAGAAGACGCTTGATGGATGGAGAATATGGAGTGAGCAGAAATGCAGAATCTGAAAATCTGAAATACATGGTATGGTCTGGCTGAAGAAAGAGGGTGTGAATGGTGCAGGCACGGCTGCTAAACATCAGAATTAAGCCTCAGATCCAAATGTTCTCACCCAGATTTGGTGATGCTGAGGACAGGGATGTTCTGAGCATGCACAAAGCTGCTATGTTCCTTTCATTGATTCAGCCATGTTTATCCAGCTTATGTGGCAGAAACCATCCCAGACCCTAGGGAACATGACACAGTTCTTGCCTCAAGGAGCTTAGTGAGTGACAGCTATGTGAACATACAATCACAGAACAGTGTGATAAATGCCGGACAGGTAATATAGCAGAATGCTTAGAACAGGGACTTTGGCATTATCTGGACTCAGCCTCTTGCAATGTAACCTTGGAGAGTTGCTTGACCTTCTAAGCCTCAAATTTCTTATCCAGAAAATGGAGGCACTAACAAAACCTATTATATTTGGGTTCTTATGGGATTTACATGCTATGTTGCCAGCCAAGTTCTTAACATAATTCTGACTCATGGTGGTGGGGGTCCTGGAGGAGGGGAACCTAATAAATGTTAACTATTGTGAGGAAAAGCACAGTGCTATGGGGCTCACTACATGAGAAACAGTGAGTTCAAAGAAGACATAATGGAAGATGTGAGTAAGACGAAGCACCGAGGAGTCAGCCTGACAAAGGGAAGCACACGTGGAAGGCTGGGGACGAGTGTTCAGAGGGGAAGAGTTCTAGAGGTGGGAGAATGAAAGGTGTGTTGAAGGAACTAAAAATAACAGAGAAATGAGCATAAAACGGATTCTGGAGAGAGAGGAAGGGTTTTGATTCTGCAAGGTTGCATATGTCAGAGAGTTCTCGAGACTCACCAAGCACACACCTACCTCATGGACATCAGCCTGACATTCCTTCTGCCTGGGATGCTGTTCCCCACATGCCTTTTTCGCTTCCTTCCTTCAGGCCTTTGCTCAGATGTTTTCATATCAGAGAAGTCTTCCTTGACCACCCTGCATAAAATAGGATTTAAGCTGCATAGGGTGGTAGTGAAATAGGCAGATTCAGGAGCCTGGCTGCTGGGACTCACATCCCAATGCTGCCCTTTCCTGCAGCAAACTACTTCACTTTGTTACACTGCAGCTTCCTCATGTGTAAAATGAGCATTATATTGGTACTGATGCAGAGAGGTGCTGTAAGGATGAAATGAATTAATAGATGTTGAATCTTGAGAAGATCGCTTGGCACATAATAAGTACTCAGTATCTGTTGCTGTTATTGTCACTGTAATAATATTATTCCAAATAGTAAATAGAGCATGCAATCAAGGCTATTACACAGTTAAAGCTAGCACCCTGTTCAGTCTGCTCAGCGCTCTGCGCAAACTGCTGGGACCTGGAGTTCTACGAGGGGGATGATTTTGTTGTTGATGTAATTTTGCTTTTGTTATTGTAATTAGAAAACATATTAAGCACATCAAAAGATGTATAGAAGTATATAGGAATATCTTTATGTCCACCACTCAGCTTAAGAAATGAAATGTTACAGGCCGGGAACAATGGCTCACCCCTATAATCCCAGCACTTTGGGAGGCTGAGGTGGGCAGATCATTTGAGGTCAGAAGTTTGAGACCAGCCTGGCCAACATGGCAAAACCCCATCTCTACTAAAAATACAAAAATTAGTCGGGCGTGGTGGTGGGCATCTGTAATCCCAGCTACTTGGAGGCTGAGGCAGGAGAATCACTTGAACCTGGGAGGCGGAGGTTGCAGTGAGCCGAGATCATGCTGCCGCACACCATCCTGGGCAATAGAGTGAGACTCCTGGGCAATAGAGTGAGACTCTGTCTCAAAAAAAAAAAAAAAGAGAAATAACAAATACAGTGTTACAAATGAAAGCATCTTAAGCATCTTAAGATGTTTTGGTTCTGATTTCTTTATTATTGTCCAACATTAAAAACTCTTTCCTAAGTGAGCCTCTGGGAAGCTACTTCCATGGAGTTTGACAGGTATCAAGCGGGGAAAAGTTTAGGGGACTAGGTTCAAGTTAGTTTGAGAAATACTGATTTTAACAAAGTAAAATGGGGTTATTTTCTTCAAGATAATTCAAAGGCTTTCAAACTGAACACAGGAACCTCTTTTTATGCCATGCCTTTTGTGACTATGTTTTATGCACAGTTTTGGAAATGCTTATCTGTGTTGTACTACTGCATCAACTCCAGAAAGTACCAATCACCTGATAGTTTTCACATCACTCAAAGAGGACAATTTAATTTTCAAAACTGAGTTAAAAAATAGGGTTTAATAACTAATAGCCTTAGTGCCAAGAAGATCAGAAGCAAATGAGCAGCTCGGCTTTAAGAACCATGGAGTTATGGCCTAATAGTTACATTCCAATTTTCTCCATACTCTTGCTATTTCATTCCATCCATATTTTCCTTGATCTTGATCTTTATTTATTTTTAATTGTCATTGTAACAATTTTTTATTGTTACTGTAATCTCTCTCAAATCCCTTGTAGAACAAGGCAAGGAATACATTCATTAAGCTCAAATGAAATATACCTCATTGTTTTCATGCAAAAATGCTAAATATTATAATGCTAATTTAATAACTATATTGGACATTTCTTTTGGTTATTTCCAAATTTAACATTGATTAATACTGATACTAGGCCTTTAGTACTGACGTAAGCCAGAAATTGGACTATAGCCACACCATACTTATAAATGTAGTCATTTCAAGGTTATGTGGTGGTAGAAGTCTGGGTCAGAGAAGATCTGATGGATTGGAAGACGGGTGGGGAAAAACTTCTTGGAGCAACTGGTCCCTGAGCTGTGATTTAAAGAGGAGAAACTTGTGGTTTGGTTGTTGTTCCATAGATATGGAAAAAATTGAGCAAAGGCTCATAGCCAGGAGAGGAAGAGCCAGTGGAAGGAACCACATGACAATAAATTTAGTTGGTGTGGAAGGTGAAGGCTAGGTTAGAGTAGGAGATGAAAACAAAGAGGGTGGGTCAAGCTGGGAGAGGCCTTTGAAAGAAATACTTGGAAAATTGTGTTTGATTCAAAGCGTAATAGGAAATCAATGTAAGTTCATGAGAGGATATGGTCAAAATGATGAACAAGGAAAACAAAAAGAGAAAAGGAGTGACTTTGGAAATTGTAGTCCTACAGACACGATTTACGTACTGGGAAATATGATACAATCTATTTGAAAACAAGTAAACCATATTTGTTGAATGGGTGGAGTGAGTTGAATGCAATGGTGAGTGAACACATGGGTATGCTGAGGGAGGTGGCTTCCAGAACCCAGGCAGTGAGTGCCCATAATCAGGAGGGTGGCTTGTCAGAGACTCTCTGTGTGAACATCAAGAGGAATAACAACTATGATGATTATGTACATACATGCATATGTAATACCAGGCACTAGGCACCACTCTGATGAAACTGTAATGAAACAGGTGAGGTAGATAAGGCCCTTGCCTTTAGGAAGCTTAAAATGTAGAGGCACTAATTCATACCCATTCAATAAGTTCTTACTGAGCACATAATACTGGCCAGGGTATGACATGTGCTGGTGGTGGAATAGAAGATACGGTTCTTATGAAGCTTATAGTCCATCAGGATATAAACAGGTAGGCAGGTAATTAACATCAGTGTAAAGAGAGTCTCTAGGAAAAATACAGAGAGCCAGAGCTAGACTGAAGGGGTGGACTAAACATGCATAGAGGAGTGAGTTGTGTTTCTAAAACTAGGGAGACTGTACTATTTTGATAAACATTTCAGAGGAAGGTGGAAAGCAGGGGAGATCTCCAAGAAGCATGCTGGAATAGCAATAACGGATCATTAAATTCCTTTCTAAAGAGGTTGAGGCTGATAGTCTTCAGGGCTTTTCTTTTGCTGAGCTGGAGAGTCACATCTGGTGCCAGAGGGCAACGTTTCACAGGCCACAGAAGAGAAGCTGATTGCTGGCTGCCCTAGGAGCTCCCTCTCTACTCTTTCCCCACATACATATGGCTTCTCCTCTATACAAATATAATTGATTTGAAGAGGCACTCATGGTTGGCTTGTAGTTCTTGATCTTGATTCCATTCTGCAGTGTGCTATGGGAGCATGAATTTGGGGCTCTTATTCCATTTTGTTGGGCTGGGGAGAGGGGTGGACAGTGCTTGATGATGTCATAGCTCAGAATGATTAAAAAAAAAGAACTATGATCCCAGGGGGCAGCTGCCAGAGAAGCCTTGGAAGAAGTGTGGCAATAAGAAACGCAGGAGAAACTACCTGAATTAAACCTGTCTTAATATATGTGAATAGCGTGTTGTTCCCTCTTTGTCCTGCTTATTTCTGTGCTTTCTAATGATCTGTTAGTGCAGCTTGGCCACTCACAGGCGTTCTCTGAAGAAGATAGGTGCTGTTGGTGAAGAAGTGAAAGAAAAAGTCAGAACTCAGGCTTGTTGTTCAGAGCCCTTGGATCCAAGTAACAGAGCCTAACTAAACTAGGTTATGAACAAGGAGATGGCTCCTCCTCCATCCCCCCCCACCCCCAGCCCGTATAACTAAAAGCCTTAGGAATGGGTGTGCAATGGACTTTATGTTTTGTTGTTTTTTTCATATGTCGAAACCCTAATCTCCAGTGTGATGGTATTAGGAAGTGGGGCCTTTAGAAGACAATTAGGTCTTGAGGATGAAACCCTCGTAAAAGGGATAAATGCTCTTATAAGAAGAGGCAGGAAGGTGAGCTGCCCCTCTTTCTGCCATGTGAGGATACAAGGCAAAGCTGGCTGTCTTCAATCTGGAAGAGGGCCGTTACAGAACCCAAACACACTGGCACCCTGACCTCAGACTTCCCAGACTCCAAGACTGTGAGAAATAAATATTCATTGTTTCAGCCACTCAGTATATGGCAATTTGTTAGAGGAGCTTGAACTGACTAAAACAAGGTGGGGGGAGGTGCATAAGCCATGGTGGCAGGGTTCTCTTTTTCTCTTTCTTGTCTCTGCTTTTCTTTGACATTCAGCTTCTTTTCCTCTTATCCTGGACAGCTTCTTTTAAGCAGCTGGGGAGATGATGAACAAGAAAAATGCAAACATTTTTCATACAATTCAAGATTGCAAAGGAAGCAGGATCATCATTCTCATTACACTCAGCAGAAAAGTCAAGGGATTGGCTAATTTGATTATGTGCTCCTCCCTGAGCCTTCATTATGGTTAAGGATAATGGAGTTTCCCGACCAAGTCTGGGTCATTTCCTACTTTGTGGACGGGAAGGTTGCATTAACTCTCCTATCCCTGAAAAACACATGGTTTAAAGAAATAGGGTGGATCCGTCAAGGGGAAAATACTACTAATAAAAGATAATTTTTTAGAAAGTAAAATCATGGCGGGGAGGGGCATGGTGGCTCATGCCTGTAATCCCAACACTTTAGGAGGCCAAGGAGGGCAGATCGCCTGAGGTCAGGAGTTTGAGAACAGGCTGGTCAACATGGCAAAACCCTGTCTCTACTAATAATACAAACATTAGCTGGGCATGGTGGCACATGTCTATAATCCCAGCTACTCAGGAGGCTGAGGCATGAGAATCACCTGAACCCAGGAGGCAGAGGTTGCAGTGAGCCGAGATCGCGCCACTGTATCCAGCCTGGGTGACAGAGTAAAACTGTGTCTAAAAAAAAAAAGTAAAATCATAGGCCAGATATGGTAGCACATGCCTGTAATCCTAGCACTTTCGGAGGCTGAGGCAGGCGGATCACTGGAGGTCAGGAGTTCGAGATCAGTCTGGCCACATGGAGAAACCCTGTTTCCACTAAAAATACAAAAATTAGCCAGGCGTGTTGGCTGGCACTTGTAATCTCAGCTATTCGGGAGACTGAGACTGGAGAATCATTTGAACCTGGGAGGCGGAGGTTGCAGTGAGTTGAGATTGCGCCACTGTACTCCAGCCTGGGTGACAGAGTGAGACTTGGTCTTAGGAAAAAAAAAAAAAGTAAAATCTTGACTCTGATACAGATACATAAATGAGCATATATAAAAGATTTATTATATTCAGTAATCAATGAGAAAACCAATGTTACAACTGCTTCAAAAAAGAAACTGATTTAGGGATATTGAAATAAATGTGCAAATGGAGGCAAAACTGTTTTTTCCAGAGTGGGTGGGAAATAAATCTATCAAACCTTTATCAAATAGGAAAAAAATTACAGATAAAAATCATTTTGCGTTCCTATCGGTTACCTAAAAGTCACAGAGTTGTAAATAGCTCCCACAGTGTCAGAATCTGATAACCTAGAGGGGTTTCCTCTAGAGTGTAGTTGCATAGTTTTCAACTGGAAGCACAAATATTTTGCCTACACCAGGCAGACAAACAACATGTGTTCACTAAACAAGGGATGTAGTATTTGAGAGAGAAATATTTCCCCTTATAATTCCAGGTGGTACCAGCAGAAAGCTTACCTAAATTCAGTTACCATAGGTAACATATTGGTTCCTGGAAATAGGGTCTCTGCCTCAGTTGCCTCTGTGTCTTCTGTACCTAATACATGACAGACGTTTATGACGTGTATGAGACGAATGTTGAATAGTGCACCTGCCATGTGGACTTCCTCTGGAACAACAGAAAATTGTCCCCACCTTTATGTTGCTCATACATGCCCTTGAAGCATTTCTACAGCTCTTAGTTCTCAGCTAGCAGAAAAGCCCTGTAATTTTTTGCTCCGAAATACATTGTGTGTATGTAAAACATTAGAAACTTGGATTTGGGGATTTGTGTTATAGATTACTCGAGATTAATTTTGGTTCTACAGAGATATTATTTCTGTGGTGGTTGGTTATAGTAACACTACACGAGCATGCGGAATTGTTGCTATTGTAACTGCAGTAAACTACATTGTAATTACAGTGAAAAAAAACAACCAGTAAACGGTAAAAGATGATAGAAACTGGGATTTGCATTAAACTACGGTCTATGTTGAATGCAAGCAAATGGAACTTACCACTACACTGAATAAGATTTTCCAGGGCATCTAGTTACTTCCAACCAATTAGGTACATATTTATTAGACCATAAGCAGCTGCTAGGCCAACTCTCAAGGAAAAACATCAACTCAGTAGGAAACAACAGCTAAAAATGTGTAAGGAATAAGAAAAGAGAAAATAAGCAATGGTGTGTCATGTGTGTGTGTGGGTTTTTTTTTTTTTTTTTGAGGCAGAGTCTCACTGTTGCCCAGGTTGGAGTGCAGTGGTGAGATTTTGGCTCACTGCAACCTCTGTCTCCTGGATTGAAGAGGTTCTCTTTCCTCAGCTTCCTGAGTAGCTGGGACTACAATCACGCACTACCACACCTGGCTATATTTTTGTGTGTGTGTATTTTTTAGTAGAGACAAGAGTTTCACCATGTTGGCCAGGCAGGCCTCGAACTCCTGACCTCGTGATCCGCTGCCTCAGCCTCCCAAAGTGCTGGGATTACAGGCGTGAGCCATCGTGCCTGGCCTCGAAACAACTGACAATTGGATTGAGAGCTATGAAAATGGAAGAATAGATAACAGATTTTTAAAGGTAGGAAGTTTCTCAGAGGGAAATCTGGGGAGAACTCAAGCAGCTTGAGCCGACAATGCTTTTGAAACAAGTCAAGCCAGCACCTCTATGAGGTGGTGTCTGATCTTCACCCACTATGCCCAGCTGATTTCTAAATGGAAAGAAGCTGAAACTCAAATGAGGCATGGCCTGTTCTCCCCAGAGTACCCTCCTACGACGAAAGGCGTTCTTCTTCCCTAATCGAGTAGATTCCAATGGAAACCTTTTCTTTCCTCTTTTCCGTGTAATTTAAAAATAAATAAGTCAACAAAAGCCGATCTAGAGATGAAAACTCATTGAAGAGAAATGATGACACGCTTGTTGCTGGCTCCTGTGTGGGCAATGCACACAGAGTGGGCACACACTTCTGTTAGCTGGAGAAAGCGTGAACTGCTGAAATTATTTCTGACTGCTAAATGAAGGAGAAAAACTGCTCTGCAATGTGCCAAGTGTTCACATAGGAAATCAGCTTACCCCAGGGAAGGGAGGAGGGAGTGGGAGACGCAGAAAAACTGAATATTGGAGTTTTGGAGCAGGTTGAGAGGTAACAGGAGGGGAAAGATTTCATCTCTGAGGTGGTCCCATTTTAAATCTGCTTTAGACTTCTTACAGAAAGTGGCTCTCTGTATATCTTAACACACCCGCCTGCCAGCCAGCGCTTCCTCGCCTTCCTCTGGCACACTCCTTTTAAAGCAACAGCTGCCCATTCATGGGCCTGAGCAAACACCTGGGCTTCTTGCCTGTGTGTGTGTGTGTGTATGAGGGAGAGAGAGAGAGAGAGAGAGAGAGAGAGAGAGAGCGAGCAAGAGAGCATTTTAGAGCTTTATGGAATCTAAGGTGGCAGTCAGCCTTACACGAGGCTGGAAGGACAGGACAGAAGCTGGTAAAATGATGCCCCTGCCGGGAAACAGAGGACTGAAGCAAAACAGGATTGTCTCAGACCTGTGATTGCCTTCAACTTGCCGTCAGCAGGACAAAAATAGTTTTGTCTAGAAGATGTTTATTCTAAAGCAAGCTTTCCTGAAATATTTGCAAGCTATGGTGTGCAAGTACAAACTCTGAAGTCAGGTGAAACTTAGTGTGAATCCCATCTCAGCCACTTACGAACTGCATGGTGTTGGGCAAGCTGTCTAATCTGTCTCTGGCAAGGTTGCATCATCTGTAAAATGGAGACAAAGAATATCTTTCTCACAGGATGCTTGGAAGAATTAAATGAGGTAGAATATAGCATAAATCAGGTTAGAAAACAGTAAGTCTTTGGTCTATTATTTGTTGGCTAGGCATTATACTGATTTATTCTTTCTGACATAATAGTTATTCTCATGTTGTTAAAAGATGTTGTTCTAAAACACAATTTATAATTCTCAAGGAAGATGACAATGAAGAATCTCTTACTATGTCATATGAAGAAAACACTATTCTCCCTAAGAAAACCAGCTGGCTCTCAGTTTCTTCCACCTATGAAGAACCATGAAACATGGTTTAATATATTCTTTGAATTCTACATTGACTCAAGAGTTGTACTAAAACCCCTGATGAATGGAAGAAAGAGTAATATGAATATGGGGTTACCAAATTTAATGTGGCATGGCTTGTTACTGTTTTGCATTTATTTGGTAGAACATAGAACTCATCAGAGCCACTTCCCAGCAGCTTTTCAATGACAACCCAGGGAGCTGTGACCATCAATTACCTTACTCAAATGAAGGATGGATGGACGATTTGACTTTCAGACCCCAAAACAATGTAGATTTGGCAGGGAGTAGTCACGATTAAAACAATCCATTTTTTAAGACGTGACACATTTTGTATTTGTCCCAATTTGTAAATGTCTTCAAGTTTGGAGGAAAATGTAAGGAAACTCTTTGAAAGATGTCTTGAAGCTTAATTAAAATGCAATTTGAAAATGTATCCCTTTTGCTTTGCACTTGTAAATATGAGCATATTAGGAACTTACATAGAGATGTGAATGTTCTCATCCTGATGTTGGGCTGGGAACTGTGTACATTAATCTTCTGTCAAAATCGCAGTATGCCTCTTTTGCACAACTGAGCCCTGTGGGTAACTTCTGTGCTGTGTATTCATAGGAAGAAAACCTGATATTTTAAATTCTCCTCCCTTCCTCTGGGAGGTTGCTGTATACTCAACACAAACCCTTACTTCTTGTAGTTACAGAGCTGGAAAAGTTCCCACTTAACCAGAGGCTGAAAAACAAAGCCACTCTGGTGAACAGTGGATAACTTAGAGGAGTTATTCTCTAAGCTTCTTGTTATTGGAATAAGAGAAGGGTGAAGGGCGTGCCATGGGAATCTGAAATACTCAAAACTTGGATTCATCTTCTATTTCCAGGAGTCTTTTTGGTATATGTCTACCTTTCAGTTGATTAATACAGAAACTGAAAGAACTTTTAAATTTTGTTCAACAAATATTTATTGAGCACCTGCTATGTATTGATGTTGTTAATTCATGTTGGATGCCATATGTGGAATAAAACAAGGCTCCTGCCCTTAAAAGTTCACAAGATCATTAGGCAATAACACTGACAACTTGGAAAGAATAGTTCTTGTCTTAAAGAGTTAACCCCATGACACATGATAGTATAATTGAAGCAATACCTTTAGTCTTTGTACTCTTAGTAGCTACTGGTGTTTAATACTTTACCTAAAATATTTAACTGAATCTTTAGGAATAACTCACCATATGGCAGCATTTTGTTAACTATATATAGAAACTTTCATAATAGTCTCATACCTAACACCTTCTGGGTTGTAACATGAAAGGAAATGGCAAACATTTGTGCTTGCAATGTCTTTTTCTCTTTATTTGAGGAAAGTGTGATGTCTCTGCTCTGCTAGGAACATTTCCTACCTGAAACTTTGAACAAAAGCGAATGTTTTACAGAAAGATGAACACTCTGTGGATGTTGTTTCTGTCTACAACTGGTTCTGTTTTCCATGGGCTTTGTGGCCAAAGGGGGGACAATTGCAGTTAAACTGTAAAATACTCTAATATTAAGTTCTAGATTATCCTAAAGTTAATACCCTGTGATGGTGTAAGTATTCCAGAATTTCTTACAAGAGGCCATAACTTGAGTTCTTTAAGTACATGGAGGTTATCTATTAAGCCATATTTCAGGATTTATTTGATGAATTGATCACACGATAAAATTGAAGTAATACCTTTTTGTTCTTGTTGGGTTCATTACATAGCATATTAAAGAGAGCATTCTGAATTTTAAAAAGATCGATTTGACTCATTTTGTCCTTGTACTAACAATAGATGATGAAAAATTAAAACTAAATTGTTAGCTATCATGGTTACGGCTACTGTTATACTTTCTCCCAGGAAAATCTTCAGTTTCTCCATCTTTCTCAGACTGACACTGCCTGCATTCCAAACTAAGTTTTGTAACAAGGAAGAGAGATATAAATGTTGACTTTCAATATTTTCAGGACCAATAATGTCAACACTGATTTTGTTTCACAACTTAATGTAGCTCTGAATATGTTGTATTATAAGCACATGCTTTAAAATGCACTTGTTTGACAATGATGGCTATGAAAATGAAGAGGAAAGAAACAGGACCTTCATGCTTAAGTGTCACTGCCAATCTTTTGGGGGTGACCTCCATAATACCCATAAATACCAAATTTTTATCTGAATAGAATATGAGGAAGGTAATGCTGTCTTAGCAGATTAAGTTTTGTTTTCTTAATGCCAGAATACTTAGTCCAATTTGCCTTTGTGTAAATTGTTACTGTTTTATAAACAGTACCTAAGCCAAAGATAAGCTATATTCACCAAGAGTGTAATTTGCTAGGAGTTTATTTACATTAAAATGCTTATTATCTTAGACTACAAATTTCAGTTTTTCTTTCATATAAAATGACTCTTTTCCCCAAATGTTTTTGCTTACGTTGTCTCCTGACTCCATCCCTTATCCTATCATTTTACTCTTTATTACTGCCAGAGGTCCTAGGGTATGACTAAGGACAACAATGACATTAATAATACTTTGGTAATAATTGATAACTACAAATCCCCAAGTTCTCTCTTCCTTCTTTCCTTTTCAGGAACAGGCTACTTGTGAAGTAAAACTTAAAGATAGTAAACACTTAAAGGCAAATCTGATGCTTTCTTGCCTTAATAACTAAGTATTTACCAAGCTAGTATTTGAAAAACTTATTTTTCATGTACAGTGTCACTTAAGATGTAGTTTCAAAACTGCTTCATAGAGTTTTGCAAATTGTGGTTATGTCTGTTTTTAAGGCACTGCAAACCGCTTGCTTTATGCAGGCTTAGTGTATTGGTCTTAAACCTCTAAAGAGTCCTTAGTTGTTAAACCATTTCCAACAAATTTTTAAGTGAAGCTAAGCACAAGTTTCCTTATTTGCCTACTAATGTAGGCTTACATTTTTTTTCAATAGGCAAATAAGACCAATTTTGAAGACTATGGGACCTAAGTGAAAGTGTAAATTCAGTCTTAGAACAGTCCTCCAAGAAACATAATTCTACTTACACTCAGCTCATCCTAATCTCTCCCTATGTGTTTTTTCCCCTTTTCTAGGTATCCATAGGATTTTTGATCATTTCAGCATTTAGTTGTTTCATTTATATGTATGGTACAATTTACCCACTGGAGTAAAAGGCTCCTAAAGGCATTTTACTTCTTGTGCACCCCCCAAACACCTAATAGACATCCATCAGGATATTGGGTATTAACAGAATACTTCCTCAATATGCGCTTGGTTGATTCATAGTTTTTTTGTTCTGTTTTTCACTGATGTGTCCTAAGCTGCATACAGTAAAGAAAACAGATCTGTAGAAGGAAATGTGTTCATGTTTTCATCTGAACATAATGGTAGGAACCACTAGGAGGATATTCAAAAGTCAAAAAATACAGATCAACGAGACAGAAAATTAACAAGAATATTCAGGACTTGAACTCAGCTCTTGACCAAGTGGACCTAACTGACATCTACAGAACTCTCTACCCCAAATCAACAGAATATACATTCTTCTCAGCAGCACATCACACTTATTCTAAAATTGACCACATAATTGGAAGTAAAACACTCCTCAGCAAATGCAAAAGAACAGAAATTATAACAGTCTCTCAGACCACAGTACAATCGATTGAAACTCAGGATTAAGAAACTTATTCAAAACCACACAACTACATGGAAACTGAACAACCTGCTCCTGAATGACTACTGGGTGAATAACAAAATTAAGGCAGAAATAAATAAGTTCTTTGAAACCAATGAGAACAAAGACACAATGTACCAGAATCTCTGGGACAGAGCTAAAGCAGTGTTAAAAGGGAAATTTATAGCACTAAATGCCCACAGGAGAAAGCATGAAAGATCTAAAATCCACACTCTAGCATCACAATTAAAAGAACTAGAGAAGCAAGAGCAAACAAATTCAAAAGCTAGCAGAAGACAAGAAATAACTAAGATCAGAGCAGAACTGAAGGAGATAGAGACACAAAAAACTTCAAAAAAAAAAATCAGTGAATCCAAAATCTGGTGTTTTGAAAAGACTAACAAAATAGATAGACCTCTAGCCAGACTAATAAGAAAAGAGAGAAGAATCAAATAGAGACAATAAAATATGATAAAGGGGATATCACCACTGATCCCACAGAAATACAAACTACCATCAGAGAATACTATTAACACCTATACATAAATAAACTAGAAAATCTAGAAGAAATTGATAAATTCCTGGACACATACACTCCCTCCCCAGACTAAACCAGGAAGAAGTTAAATCCCTGACTAGACCAATAACAAGTTCTGAAATTGAGGCAGTAATTAATAGCCTACCAATCTAAAAAAGCCCAGGACCAGATGGCTTCACAACCAAATTTTACCAGAGGTACAAAGAGGAGCTGGTACCATGCCTTCTGAAACTATTCCAAAGAAAAAGAGGCACTCCTACCTAACTCATTTTATGAGGTCAGTATCATCCTGATAACAAAACCTGACAGAGACAGAACAGAAAAAGAAAATTTCAGGCCAACATCCCTGATGAACATCAATGCAAAAATCCTCAATAAAATACTGGCAAACTTAATCCAGCAGCACATCAAAAACCTTATCTGCCACAATCAAATCAGCTTCATCCCTGGGATGCAAAACTGATTCAGCATATACAAATCAATAAACATAATCCATCACATAAACAACCAATGACAAAAACCACATGATTATCTCAATACATGCAGAAAAGACCTTTGATAAAATTCAACACCACTTCAGGCTAAAAACTGTCAATAAACTAGGTATTGATGGAACATATCTCAAAATAATAAGAGCTATTTATGACAGACCCTTACAGCCAATATCTTACTGAATAGGCAAAAGCTGGAAGCATTCCTTTTGAAAACCAGCACAAGACAAGGATGCCCTCTCTCACCATTCCTATTCAACATAGTATTGGAAGTTCTGGCCAGGGCAATCAGGTAAAAGAAAGAAATAAAAGGTATTCAAATAGGAAGAGAGGAAGTCAAATTGTCTCTGTTTGCAGATGACATAAATGTATGTTTAGAAAACTCCATTGTCTCAGCCCAAAATTTCCTTAAGCTGATAAACAACTTCAGCAAAGTCTCAGGATATAAAATCAATGTTCAAAAATCACAAGCATTCCTATACACCAATAACAGACAAACAGAGAGCCAAATCATGAGCGATTGGCTCACAATTGCTACAAAGAGCATGAAATAGCTAGGAAAACTTACAAGGGATGTGAAGGACCTCTTCAAGGAGAACTGCAAACACTGCTCAAGGAAATAAGAGAGGACACAAAAAAATGGGAAAACATTCCATGTTCATGGATAGGAAGAATCCATATTGTGAAAATGGCCATACCACCCAAAGTAATTTATAGATTCAATGCTATCCCTATCAAGCCACCATTGACTTACTTCACAGAACTCGCAAAAACTACTTTAAATATCATATGGAACCAAAAAAGAGCCTGTATAGCCAAGGCAATCCTAAGCAAAAAGAACAAAGCTGGAGGCATCACGCTACCTGACTTGAAACTATACTATAAAGCTACAGTAATGAAAACAGCATGATACTGGTACTAAAACAGAGTCCTCAGAAATAATACCACACATCTGCAACCCTTCAATCTTTGATAAACCTGACAAAAACAAGCAATGCGGAAAGGATTCCCTATTTAATAAGTGGTGTTGGGAAAACTGGCTAGCAGAAAACTGAAACTGGACCCCTTCCTTACATCTTATACAAAAAAATAACTCAAGATGGATTAAAGACTTAAACATAAGATCTAAAACCATTAAAACCCTAGTAGTATACCTAGGCAATACCCTTCAGGTCATAGGCATGGGCAAATACTTCATGACTAAAACACCAAAAGGAGTGGCAACAAAAGCCAAAATTGACAAATAGGATCTCATTAAACTTAAGAGCTTCTGCACAGCAAAAGAAACCATCATCAGAGTGAACAGGCAACCTACAGAATGGGAAAAAATTTTTACAAGCTATCCATCTGACAAAGCGCTAATAACCAGGATCTACAAAGAACTTTAAAAAAAAGAACCCCATCAAAAAGTGGGTGAAGTGTATGAACAGAATATGAAACGATGAGTTCATGTCCTTTGCAGGGACATGGATGAAGCTAGAAACCATCATTCTTAGCAAACTAACACAGGAACAGAAAACCAAATGCCACATGTTCTCACTCATAAATGGGAGTTGAACAGTGAGAACACATGGACACAGGGAGAGGAACATCACACACTGGGGCCCAAGGGGCAGGGGAGCCAGGGAGGGATAGCATTAGGAGAAATAACTAATGTAGATGACAAGTTGACAGGTGCAGCAAACCACCATGGCACGTGTAACCCATGTAACAAACCTGCACGTTCTGCCCATGTATCCCAGAACTTAAGGTATAATAATAAAAAAAAGTAAACAAAAAATAACAGATGCTGGTGAGGTTCTGGAGAAAAAGGAACACTTATACACTGTTGGTGGGGATGTAAATTAAATCAGCCATTGTAGAAGACAGTGTGGCAACTCCTCAAAGACCTAAAGACTGAAATACCACTCAACCCAGCAATCCCATTACTGGGTATATACTCAAAGGAATATAAATTGTTCTATTATAAAGACACATGCAGGCATATGTTCATTGCAGCACTATTGACAATAGCAAAGACATGGACTCAGCCTAAATGCCCACCAACAATAGACGGGATAAAGAAAATGTGGTACATATACACCATAGAATACTATGCAGCCATAAAAAAGAATGAGCTCATGTCCTTTGAAGGAACATGAATGGAGCTGGAGGCCATCATCCTTAGCAAACTAATAGAGGAACCAAATACCACGTTCTCACTTACAAGTGGAAGCTAAATGATGAGAACACATGGACACACAAAGGGGAACAACACACACTGAAACCTATTGGAGAGTGGAGAGTACAACTAATGGATACTAGGCTTAATACCTGGGTGATGAAATAATTGGTACAACAAACCCCTGTGACATGTTTACCTCTGTAACATGTTCTCCTGAACTTAAAAGTTTAAAAATATATACAAAAGAGACTCCACATGGCATCACACTCAAGCTGTTTGCAACTAGAATTCCAGGACCTGTGATACCACAGGAAAGCAATGCTCACCTTTGAGAGCTTTTTGAGCAGTTACTTATCTCCCAAACTTGAATCTTTCTCCTTTCTGTTAGGAACCTTAATAGACAGTATTCTCAAGTAGCTCTTTTCTGCTTAGTATGGTTGTTGCTAGTAAGAGCAAAATCTCTTAAATTACCCTTTACATTGGTTAAAATTACCCATGGCCTTATAGTCCCTGACTGGCCTCTTTCCCTTTTTTCTAGCTCTGGCTAACCTTCTGGACTCAATTTCTTTAATCCTTTCTCTTGATTTCTTCCTGCTTCTTTTCTGCCCACTCCTGTCTGAACTTCAAATTGAATGTACTTTATAAAATGACATCTAGGTAGTTCAGCCTTGCTGTTGACTTGAACTGAAATATTGGACAAAATACATTTTAAGTTGTTTTTAACTAAAAGCTAATGTAGAATTATTGGAATGTGGAATGTAAACATATTATGTTAAGACTGTATTCCAATAGCTTTTAAAAAAACTCTATCCTTCTACCAGAAATTTTAAAGGATATAATTCACCCTCCAAGTCATGATGTAATTAGATTATATTTTATTAGACATTCTTTACAAATTTAAAATGCCGCTATTTTTACATGCACAGAGGAAAATCAATTTGGATAATTGTATTTAGGCATTAATTAAAATCAACCACAAAATAGAGACACGTTATTGCGTCATTTATCAACATACTTGATATGTATATCTAAAGTGCATTATGTTACAAAAAATATAGAAATTCAGCAGCACCAAGATACATTTACAAAATAAATACATCAGTTGACAAAATAAATTATGGTAAATGTGATAATAATAATTGGATTAGCCTTGGCAAAAAAAAAATATTCACAATGACCAATGTGCAGTTTCATAGAGCAATGGGGGTGACAGTTTTATTCCAATGCATTTACAGTATTTACAGACAATAAATATTTCTAATACTTTCCATATGTTCACTATTGCAGAATCCTGCAATATGTCCTTGGAAGGTCTCTGCTGAAAATTTCAATGCCTCCTGCAAAAAGAAGGAAGAGAAAGAAAAGGAGAAAGGTTAACTTTCTTTACAAATGAAAACATAAAATATAAAGGATATAAGCTAAGCAACATGGAATCACAATGGAAAGAGATTCAGGGAACCTCTTGTAAATATTTCCTACAGGAGGTGCTCATAAGATTCACCTGGATCCCTATAACCTCTGTTACAGGCAGGGTCTTCAACCCAACTTAGTCCATGTGTGAGAAAAGGAAAAGGGCCTGCATTTCCAGTCACGCTATCAGAAACAGGGAACCCTGGAAGAATTTTCCAAGGCTGCCAGATGGCAAGTTTGGGAAGAGAAGGGACAAATTTGAGAACTTGGAAATAAGGTTAGGTTGGACCATCAAATACAATTCACTTGGAAGTTTATTCCCAGTGACACCTGTCTTAGGCAATCCAAAGCTTGTTTATTTTGTTCAGGCTCTCACTTGGTCAGTCTCTCACACCATAGTGGACTGTGGTGAAGGTAGTGGAAGTGTGGGACGTTGGTAACATTGGAAGAATGTGTAGTTAAATAGAGTTGATAGTGTGATGATGCCCGTCTTAGTTGATGAGATGATGATATCTGGCATTTCTTTCATTGTCTTTAAACACTAATGAATGAAACTATTATTGGATTTTATAATAGTTTTCAAAGCTAAAACTGAAATAGAATCATCTGTCTCTCACTCTGTTGGTTTTTCAAATGGATGTTTTGTTAGCATTGGGAAAGTCTATTGTAAATAAGATAATAATGAATAATTAATTAATTTAAAAGTATAAAATAGCAGTATTTCATATCACCATGTCTCTTTTATTATTCTGAAGTTACTACCTGGGACTGACACCTTTTCTAATCTATCTAAATACTGTAATGACAGTATTTTAAGATGGGTTAGCTAAGTTTTCTCTACTTTTTTTTTCTCTCTTTCTCTTCTCTTTGTGTGGTCTGTTTGAGTGACTTTGTATTCTTTCCGAAGGAAACAACTATAGAATGGAATTTGATTGGCTATGTCATTGAATTAACAGCCAGAGTTGTGGCAGAGTTTTACATGGCAGACATGTATGGGTGTTAGACCTACGCAACAGCATAGTCTTAACCATCTTTGAGTTTTCTGTGCAGCTTACAAAAAAGCAAATTGAGCATTTAGAGTGTTTTAATGTCTGAAGTTACTGACCTCTTCACCAATGGTTTTGGTGGGAATGTTAGAATCGCTCCCAGCTGCAGAGAAAAGAAGGGTTTAAGATTAAAATTCTAATTGGTGGATGGGTGTGGATAGATGATATGAATAAAGCCAAAACAATGACCTCAAAACTCAATAATCGGCACACTCTACTGATTTTCAAATGTGTGTGTGCTAAATGGTATTTTGTGAGTTGAATTTAAGAATAACACAAAGAGGGAATGAAGAGGATTTTGATCAATTATTTCCTCAGAAAGAAAGAAAAAAGAAATAAGTTAAAGGGCCAAGGAAAAATCTTCTATGTACATCTTACCAGCCCTGATGTTTGTTCCTTTTCCTTCCTTCAGATTTCTCCTTTAACAAAGGCATGTATTGGAATAGCCAAGTAAAACATCTAACATGACCTAAAAGTATATGTGTATGTTTACTATATGTGTGTGCATATGACAACACTCTACAGTCTTAGCTCTTTTGACTATGGACTTCCAATATTTTTCTAAATCAGTATTTTCCAAGGCAAAATGACATGATTTCTAACAAATGAGTCCTACTGTATTGGGATATCTCATTTGTAACAGCGAAAATTCTGAAATAAAATTCCCCCAATTTAAAGCTATGTATTTTCCACTGAATGGTTCATGTGAGAGGAAAACAGACAATTTTATCTCAGTAGATTTTTTCTAAAAAGATACTGTCTTATTGGCCGGGTGTGGTGGCATATGTCTGTAATCCCAGCACGTTGGGGAGGGTGGATCTCCTGAGGTCAGGAGTTCAAGACCAGCCTGGACAACACGGCAAAACCCCATCTCTACTAAAAATACAAAAATTAGCCAGGCATGGTGGTGGGTGCCTGCAATCCTAGGTACTCAGGAGGCTGAGGCAGGAGAATCTCTTGAACCCGGGAGGCAGAGTTTGCGGTGAGCCGAGATTGCGCCATTGCACTCCAGCCTGGGCGACAGAGTAAGACTCTGTCTCAAAAAAAAAAAAAAAAAAAAAAAAAAAAAAAAAAAAAAATAAAAACTTTATTTTTTTCCCCAAAATACTGTATGTATTATAATTAACTTCATGCTTGCCATCTCATCAGACCTCTTGGTTCATCATGTAATAATGCAAAAAAACTAAGGAGGGGATGTTAATAAAAGACTTGTCACTTATAAAACTTTAAAATAGTTATTCTGAAACTATTTTATTTGGATTATAAAATTTGCATGGCCCCAGACATCCTCATCAGTACACTCCTAAACGTCCTCACTCTTCCCTGCACCTCTGTTGGATTGTGTTGGGGGAGCGCCAACATTTGGCTGCTGAACCGTTCTTTCCATGAATGTCCCTCACAAACAGGGAAGAGAAAGGAAAAGCAGAAACCTCCTATTTCTTTCAGCCCTAAGTCTGGATTTGATTAGGCCACTGCCTAATTTTTACTAGACCTACTTTAACTTAGGGGTAGGTTCAGGCATAAGAATTGACGAGTAATAATTTTCATCAATTCTCCAGATACTTAAAGAGCATTGCAAATTTGAAATGAACAAAATCCATTGAAAGTTATTTATACCTCTGTTTTTTTAGCTCATGTATATAATAAGACAATGGATAAAAATAGGATTTGGCAATAAAGTAGGGTCCTTGCATTAGTTATAAATATATACAGTTAGGATCCTGTCTTAAAATAGGCTAACTATGTGAAGTAAGCCAGAATTTATAGGTTGTGTTATCCTTTATAGAACCATTAGATGTTTGAGGATAGGTCATTCACTATGCTGAAGATTTTTCTAGTGCCACTGCCCATTGATTACTGAAGCTATACTACTTATCCCATATGATTGCTATTTTATGTGCTATTTAATGACGGGTTTGCCAACTTAAAGAGAGAAATAATGGTGCATAGGTTCAAGCTCCCCTTTGAAACATCATCCTATAATTCTATCTGTAGCAGAGTAAAAGGAAATGACTAAAGAAGTAACAGGGAACTCTTTAGATGATGAGATCATTAGTTGCATGTGATGTGTTCTTCTGTTGTTTTCTCCCCTTTTTTTTCCCAAACCACACAAAAGTGCTGTACTGAAATAAACACGAAAAAAAAGATCATTTCAATGGAAATGCATGGATAAAGAAGCAGGGCTAACACAGCATTGGTCTAAGTGTCAGAAAATAGGGAGATAGATCCAGCTCTGGGCCTACCTATTTCAATTCCAAGGATTACACTTTTAGCGGTGGAATGCCTTGGCTTTCTATTTTATAAAATGAGATTAATATTTGCCTCACTTTTTGCCTCACAGAAACATACCCTCCTAGATAGAAAGATAGATATAAATAGATGATAGACAGATAGATGTTACAATCAGAACTAGGTCTAAAAACACCAAGATAATATGTTGCAATTTATTGAGTGTTTACTATATGACAGACAATTAATCCATATATAATCTCATTTAGTCAACACCAAACTCTATGAGGTTGGTACAATTATTATCTTCATTTCACGAAAGTTGTAAGTGAATCTTAGAAACTAGACAGAGTAACTCGCTCTAGGTTGTGAACTTAAATAAATTCAGACCCAAGACTTGAGCCTAAGTTATTTGATCCCAAAGTCTAGGAGTGTCATTATTACCTAGATCTGTGAGCTAAGGATAAACAAACCACATAAATGTGAAGTTTTATTTTTCCTACTGCATTACCCTAGAAAAACTATTTCATCTTGCCACTGGACAGAGACATACATGAGCAAAACCTATATCCTTGTAAGTTATACTTAAACATTTTCAGAAATCATTTAATTGTTTATGAGCTGGTAGAAACCAGAGTTAAATTTAATTAAACAAATTCAAAGCATGTGTTTAAAATATAATTTAAGTTCTTTACATTAAAATAAATTTGAGAGTTAATTAAATACATTTAATTAAATAAAAAGTGTGAATGGCTCAGAATCGTTTATGACAAGATACTGTTCTGCAGTGTTTGTAGATAATATGAAAGCCTTCTATGTTCTCCCTTGAAGTGAAAGAAAGTAAGAAATGAAAAACACTGAAGAAAGTTTGCCAAGGTGTGAGGGTAAGGGGAAGAAACACTCTTCTCCAGCAAATTATGAAGATGGTCACTAGCTTCTGAAGCTTGAATATAAAATTATTTGGTGGAGCGGTAAAGGATGGATGTTGGGTGATGGTGGAGAAAGAGGAATGGGCTCTAAAGCCTCTCTATGGTGCTGGGGGATAGGAGTGTGCGTGTTGTAGGGGGTACTGCTTTAAGGCAGACAATATTCTGGCTTATTCTCTATCAATTGCTACATAATTGACAGAGATACGGAAAGGGAGAAAAGTCTAGGTTTGTCCAAGCCAAGGCAGAAGGGAGGCTCCAAAACCCAGCTGAGGCTACGGGCCAGAGAAGCCTGTTACCGTGAATCGAGCTCCAGCGACGTTGCGGAGGTGTCAGACACTTGGTCCCCTTCTAGCCCACTCCCAGCCACTCCAGCGTCTAACCGCGCAGAGCGAGTTCGCCGTTTTTTCTTTTCCTGCTCCTTGCGTTTCCCGGGCTTGCTTTTCTTTTTCTTGCCGGGTGTCTTGAGCGGCTGCTCTTTGTACGTCTCCACCTTGTTGGTTTCCTGAGTTAGGTATCTGCCCTCATCGTCAGACCCAAATCGGACGGGGTGGTTCTTTGTGCTGGGAGAGGGCTTGGAGTTAGGGGACACCTCCGAGGTAGCTCTGATTTCAGCTGTGTGGATTTCTGCGATCAGATGGTGGAGGAAGAATCGTCGCCGTAAATCTTGGATGGACTTCCCCTTGTCATGGAGGAGCTGATGTTCAGACACAGCTCTTTTGCTTTGAGAGAAAATATTGGAGGGGAAGAAAACAGTGAAATTTTAGTTGTTGATAGAGACAACAAAGACATGAGTAAGTCTCTTTAGTTTTCTAGTTGGTCCACCGCAAGACACAAGCTGATGGGTAGCTTATTGCGCAGGGAAGGGTAACCAGTGGGAAGGAAAGAGCTGGCAGTTAGGAGGCTCCAGCTCCCGGTCCCAGTTCTGCCACTCACTAGGTTGTGACCTTGGTGGGAACATGAACATTCTTGGGCCTCATGGGCCTCAACTGCATAAAAGGAAGGGGTCAGAGACAGTGATTTCTATACTCTCTTCCCAATTTAAAATACTACGATTCAGCTATGATCAGAAATAGAAACCAGGGAGCATCTCTTCACACTTTTCAGCGTTCTGCTGGGAAAATAAATCTAGAAGTCCCAGCCTGGGAAATAAAAGGCAGCAGCTTTTACCTGAGCATTCTCTTTGTTTCTCTCTCTCTCTCTCTCTCTCTCTCTCTCTCTCTCTCTCTCTCTCTCACACACACACAGACACAGACACACACACACACACACACTTGCCCCATTAAGAAAATAGTAATACTGAATCTCAAACAGCAACCCATAAGAGTAAAAGCAAACAAAGGCTGAAGGATGAAGTGAGCAGTGAAGCCTGTTTAGGAAACCATCTGATTCACAGACTGAACTTGAACATTTTAGACTACCAGCTACCAAGAACATACACTTGAAGGCCAGTTGTCAGAGAGCGAGAGATAGAGAGAGAAAGAGAGAGAGAGTGTGTGTGTATTTTTCTGTAAAGTAGTAGGTGGTCTCCTTAAAATGGGTTTCTTTGTGTGCTTAAATGAGATCATTCTATTTCTTCTGTGCTTCAAGTTTTTTTTTTAATTTAGAACTTCGGAGAGTATGATCCTTACTACTTAATTGAGAAGTTCACTTTTCTACTTGCTCTCTTTGTCTTAAAATTCTCTAGGAAAAAATATAAAGGATTTTTCTGTTTAAATAACACTCTAATGAAAATACTGTGAAAAAGAATAAACTAATTCTCTGTCAATCCTTTTAGATAATACCCAAGCACTTGCTTAAATGTTCATCATGTATTCTTTTATTATTTTGTGTATATTATTAACCATATTTAAGGACTGCATCCATTAATCAGTCATATCATGCCTACTTCAACTCTGCATTAACTCCAATTCCTACCATTGGAATAGTCCTCCAATCTGGCCCATCCTCAAAAGCATCTGAAAGTGTTTCCCAGGGCTACATCCCATGTATTCTTACTTCCCTGACACAATGGTGTCTGAGTCCTTTGTTGCCTTGGTTGGTGCAATGTCTTTAACTCCTCAGAGAAATATGACAATAATAAATAGCATTATTACTGCCCCCACTGTATTCATGAGGAAAGTGAGGAGCAGAGAGGTTAAATGACTTGCCCTAGTCTACACAATGATAAGTGGCAGAGCCAGGGCTCCAAAAACTAGGTCTTCTGATTCTGAAGCCAAGATTGCTTTTTTCAATATCCACAACCCTTTCTCCTGTCAAAGCAGAAGCGGAAGTCCCTGCCTGTCCCTGTGTTGAGGGAACAAGGTCAGGAGAGTACAGGGTATATGCATGGGGCATAGAGTAACAGGCCGCCGCAATGATGGGCAGATTGGGCAGAAATTTATCAGTTTCCTTGAAGACCAAGCCTACTGCCCCAAAAGTTCATTTTCATCATCAAAATTAGGAACTACAAGAGTTTGGACTATCATTAGATGAATGCATCAAAGAAGAGAGTAAGAGATGAAAATATAGTCATCATTTCTCTGGCCCTTCTACCGCCAGCTTCCTTCCAGTATTTTAGTGTGGACTGACTTTAAGCCATGTAGCTCATTCAAAAAAGACATGACTTAATGGAAAGGAATTTAACAGGAGCCTGGTTTAAATGAGGCATGAAGGAGTCTCTCTTTCTTTTAGAAAGAGAGAAGGTGCCACATGTGACTAGATTAAAATTCACTTACTCTGTGGCAATAGTTAGTATTCTGGAAACTTTTAAGAATCTACAAGTTTGAGGCTTTGGAACAAGGCATTTATATCCTTTAATAACATTTTAAAAATAAGACAGATATAATTGCATATTTCATAAGCATTTCAGTTTAATAAGTATCTTTTAGCAAAATGTCACATTAAAAAGAAGTTCTTAACCACTGATAATTTATAGTATTGGGGGCTTTTGTTTCTCAGTTCCTGGCAGAAGCACTCCTCTCCTGTATTGCTCTCCAAATGGATAAAGTGTAGCCCATTTTAGTTTAACTTGAGGCCAAAACTTTTAATGGTTGGTCTATTCTAATTGAGCCACCATTGCTCATGCCCCTTCTCATGGGCATATGTGCTTGTCATCTTGGCCAGCCTGTCAACTGTGAGTCACAGTGCCTTCCTAACTCAAGTTGCATTTTCCCAGGATAGTTCTCATGGGAAATGCAGTGATCATTCTATCCTTCTATTTTATAAAAAGCCTACAATATGGCACAACTTTGTCCAATTTAAAATAGTACATCGCTTATGAGGGACAAAGCTTTCCATCTGCCTTTTGGGGGAAACTGTTAGTATTCTAGAAAACACTGATTTTCTTAAATGCTAAATTGGAAAGGCTGTTAGACATTTTACTTAGTATTTCAAAGACTTCTGCAATGAAAATATTGTGAAGAATGAATCTCTCACTAGGCAGTTGCATTAGAGGATCAGGAATATAATAGCATCAGTACAAACTAGATATACATAGGTAGTGAGTAATAAATTCAAATTAAGGAGGTTTTCAATTTCGATAACTCTGAAATATTAAGTTGTAAATATGGCTTCAATAGTAGTCTTTTACTCAGTTTCTCTGTAAACATTACATAGCACAATGGTTCACATGGCACTTACATACCTAGGCTCCAAAATGGAAAAACAAGTATGTTATGCATCATGATCTCCTTTGATTATTGTAAAAACAATGCAAAAATTTGGGGGAAATGCTTATCACAAATAACTCTAAACTAGGCTCAAATATAGTCCTTCTCCTTAAAAAAAAATCACTCCCAAGGGAGTTTTTAGGGAAGAAGCTTAAATTTCTAAGAACAATCAAGGAACAGAGGGCATAAAAACAGTGATGGAAATTCCCTTTCCAGCACAGGAAGAAACAGCATGCTTGTACTGATGCTAGGCTCCTAAGTAAGGACTCTGTGTTTGAGAAGAAAAGCTCTGTGGTAGATGCAAGAGACAGGGTTAGGGTGTTAGAGTTAAGATGACTCACCAGAAGGTCCTTCCAACCCAAATGACTCAGTAGAAAGTTATGCTTTTCATTAAGTGGCATAGACCCAGTCTGGCTCCCAAGCAAATCAGCCAATAATGTTTTTGTTTTCTGAATCTGCTGGAGTTGCCTCTCTAACTTAAACATGGAGATAGCCACCTGCCAAAAGCCTTGTTCATCTGCACAAGAACATCTATAGGCCTCACTTTCTAATAACCAACTTGATCATGCTCTAGCTCCATTAATTAAAATCCTTGAGATGAATGGGTCCAAAGGACTCACAATTTAATAACTGCCATATTACAATAACAGTAATCATAACAATAATAACAGCTGCCTCCTTTGCATGGCTTAGGAAGTCTTATTGTTATAGTAATTTCTTCCCCCTTAAAAGTTAGCATCTAGTTAAAAAAACAAATCTATACTTCTAAAGCAGTTTCCCTAACACTTGGTGTGAAAACTGGAGAGTAATATGGTTTGATTATATGTTAAAATTTCTTTCAAGAAACTAGCTTGATTTAGCATAATGATATGTTTTGTCTAGCGCACACAATTTACGGTTACTTGGCAGCAAGGCAAAAATAATGACTTATTTTTAAAAACTCCATTTGGCTATAATAATCTGATGAAACATCTTCATCTACTGATGATTTCAGCCTCCATGAAAAACCATGCCTGTAATGTGATGATCTATTACCCATTAACTATGAGAATGTTTTGTGGTAGTTTTATAACCATCTGCTGAATGTGAGTGTTTAACTACAATATTATATTTCACCCACAAACAAAATTGTAACAGTCGCTGGCTGCTAAATGGTTTCTGATGCGTGTTTTGTAAGGTGCAACAAAGAAAGAGTTAAAAATAGCCTTTAGGACAACTTAGCAGTATTTTTATGCCATAGTTGTGGATATAATCATGGCTCATTTGCTGTTTCTCAAAAGAGAAAACAGGTATTAAGCAACTTTATAGAAAAAATTGGCTCCATTCCAAGGCAGTATTTCTTAGCCAAATAAATACAGTATTTAAGTGTGTTTTTAAAAATTCAGTCTTCGTTTCTATTTATATATGAATTGTAAATTATTGAATTTAACACAAGTCTCAAAGTAAGCAAAAAGTCTGAAGACAATTTTCAGAAATACATTGGTAAAACGTTGATCTGAAGAATACAATGCAGCTTTATCTTCAGTATAATGTTCTACACAATTTGCCTTAGGAGATTCATAATAGATTTTCATTTTGGTGCCAAGGTTCAGACATGTCTAAAGTAATTTCATTTAAGGATTTTCTCCTCTAATAATAATAGACCATGAGCACGTATAAAACAGTTGCCTTTTTGTACACACTTGGGAATTTACAAGGACACACTATAAACCTGACTGTAAATATTAGATACTGCTATTTTTATTGTTAGTGTAAAAATTCTCCTTAATTCCTTCTTCAGAGTCAAACTCTTCTCAGTTCTCGAACTTTATAGTTTTCCCATTCTGAACACTGAGTCTGCAGTTTAAAGATCACCCAAAGATGGTGTTATACATATTAGTGAACTGCTAGGTCCAACAGATTATTAAGACTATGTTACTCTATCACTCTTCCAAGTTTTCAGTCGCACGACATAGTGATATTTCTCTGGTGTGCTTGGATGTATGACTGTTTCGAAGTCGAAGTTATCATTAAAACAATCACCAAGTGAGAATGCCAAAATACAAGTTTTCAGTTTTCAATGCAAATATTTGACTCCAGAATAAAGAACTGTTAGCAATAATTCCAAGAAAAAAGTTTCCACACCTAAAATTCATTTTGGAATCAAGCACTTTAGCGTTTCTGAACTCTATCAATACTAACATTGGAGTCTTGCCACTGCAAAGTTGTTACTACTTTATTATATAATATGCTTTCATTATGTAATATGGTCCTATTTTATATGCTTAAAATTATGTCATTCATAATAAAATTAGGTGTACTGCTTTTGCTTTTTCACACGCAAACCGCCACCCACATTCAGTCTGTATACAAGCGTGCATACCACAGGTCCCCAGGACCGCTCAGCTTCCTCCGAGTTTCAGAAGCTTCCTGGGTCCTGACAGTAACACCCACCCCACTACCTCTACTTTTTTTCCACTAGAGGCAGAGGATCTTTCCCTAGATCCTAGAGGAGATTCTGTGAAACGCTCTCTCTTATGGGAACACACATAAAAATCTGTCTCTTGTCTGTCTCCCCTTGAAGATCAACTAGTTTTCCCGCCGGGTTTGAGGACCGGGCTCAGGCCCCGGCAGGTTTCCGGGATGGCCCCTCTCCCTAACCCACGCGAGGAGCATCGGTGACCGCTGCAAGCCCTTGGCAGCGTCCCAGCTTGGCAGCCTCTCCCACTGGCCTCCCCAACCCGGCGCCTTGGGGAGGATGGGGCACTTACAGGCGGCGGCTGAGCCCCTCCACCGAGCGCCCGCAGGAGGGCACCGCGTAGCTCAGCAGGAACACCGCGACGCTCCACTGCTGAACCAGTTTCCGCTGCATCGTCTCCTCTCTCGCTGGGGACCTGCAACAGAAGGGAAAGCGACCCGAGTGTCAGTCCGGACTCTCCATCTCCCCGCGCTACTCCGCTCTCCTTTTTAGCCCGCTCTCAAACAGCCTCTTCAAGGGCATCTATCTCCCAAGTTGCAAAGAAAAAAAAATTCTTTGGAGCCTCTCAGCACTTACTTATTTAGCAACCGGCTGCTCCAACTGTGCTTTCTCCAAACCACACAGGCAGAAAGAGCAAAAAGGGGAAAAAAATAAATCAGAGACGCTTCCTCTGAAATAATAGTGAAAAGGAAATGGTTTTATATATGCATCAATGATAAGTAGTGTGTTTACACGTCTACCATAGCAATGTCTAATTAATCTGGCCAGCAGTTCTCCTGGGTTCGTGGAACAGGGCTAACCGCCTCCTAAAAGAATAAAGTTTCCCCCTCTGAAGTCAGCTTCTTCGCGAACCAGGCCCTTGTGTTCCAGGGCCACTTGTAGCGAGACCCATATATATATACATAGCTGTCTACCTCCTCTGGTGGGCTGGTTGCTTCCGGAAAGTTGATTCCACACACCCTGAGAACAAGTTTCAAGTGCGTGTGTCGTCGATCAGGAGGGCCAGGTGGCGGCGAGGGCGGGTCGTTAGCGGCAGCCGGAGCTGCAGGGCGGCGGCAGCCCCGCTTCACGGGCGGGGAGACATGCTGGCCGGGCGGCGCAGGTTGGAGGCGAGTTGAAAGCCGGGCAGAGGAATGTTCACACGCTCCGAGGCAAACCTGCCGGAGAAGTGAGCTAGTCGCAAAGAGGTGGCGCCCTAGGAACGCGCGCGGGGCGAGCGAGGGCGAGGGCGCGGGCGGGCGCGCGGGGGGCGGGGGCGGCGACGGGCGGCCCGAGAGGGCCCCGCGCCGCCCGAGCGAGTGGAGGGGAGCCCCGAGCCGGGAACGCGCGGCGAGCGGCGGAGCTCCCCCGTCCTGCGATGCCGCCCCCGGAGCGGTCGGGAGTTCTGTCGAGCCCCACCCCGGAGCCCGGACCCCGCCGCGCCATCCCCGGGCCGGGGGCGTGGGCGGATCCGCTTGCTCCCTCCTGGCCCCGCCGGCTCCAGCCCGCGCGGCGGATCCCGGAGCCGAGGTCCCTGAGGGCGTGCGGACTGCCCCGGGCAGCCGGCGGTGCCCGGCGCGCCGGGCTGGAGGAGCGAGCGCCAAGACCTCCAGGAGCGGACGGACGAGGAGGAGGCCAAGGAGCCGGGCCGGGGACCGCGGGCGCCCGGGAGCCTGGGCAGAGAGGACGCGGGCTGTTGGCCTGTGAATTTAAGGAGCCCGAAGCTCGCCTGGTAGCTCGGGGCGCTGCAAGAGAACCCTCCTCCCTGGCCCATTCCCGGGATGAACTGAGTGGGGAGCATCGGCTAGAGAGAGGGAGATCTTTTGCTTAAAAGAGCCAAAACGGTTCCAGACTTCAGATCTAAATTGCACTTTTTGCTGTTTCAGAACTGCTGGGGGACATCTGGAGTTGGTCCAAAAAACCCGAGCACAGGAGAGATCCCCCTTTTGAATTGCAGAGGGGGACCCACACTCCTGGGGCACGCACATGGCCCTTTTCACCCACAGTCGGGAGTCTAACCCATCCTTTCTCTGATACCCTACTTGGTTGTCCCCTCCCCCTCAAAAGTCCCAGGTTACAGATTCTAGGAAGATTGTATCCGTGTCGCTGCAGCCAGCGGACAGATGGAGTGGAACTATCGTTGTGTGCTGCTGTGCCTCGGAGAAGCGACGGGAAAGCAGAGGTTCTTTCCAAAGCTAATGGGCGGGGAAGAAAGACTGCTCAGAACTACTGGGTAGTATCATCTAGGAAAGCATTGCAGCGGGAGTGGATACCTGCCCCAGAGCTCCTGTATCTTTCTGAAATGAGCGCGAGTGACTGGGAACCGCTCAAGGGATGTTTGGCTTCTAGACAATCCTGCTGGTAGGGTTTATTGGTTTCTAGAAGGCTAGTGCGATTTAGAGACTTAAGATGATTCAAAGAATGTGACCTTTAGAAAGCCTGGCTTTCCGGGTGATGCTCTACATATTTTACCCAGGGTGGGAGAAATAGCGCCCTCTCACCGAGACCCTCGCTCATTGGGGCTCCCCACTGGTTCACTGCAGCTAGCTAGCAGTTAACGTTTGCTGTTGAGGTTGGGTGGGGGGCACCTTTTCTCAGACGCTCCCTGTCTTCCTCAGTTGATTATTGTGAGCCTCATACCTTAAAAAACTTGGCTGCCTCTCACTAAAAAAGAAAACACACACACACACACGCACCCGCACACTAAATCTCTGGGAATTTCCACAAGTTCCCTTGAATGTGTAAGGATTTCTAAATGTTAGACCTGTTTGCATAATATGAAAGGACAAATTATCAGCACTCAGAAATGTCAACCTTTGAACCTCGAGCACTTTCTGACTTATAAAAAAAATCCTTCCAAAAAGTTGCAGGAGCCCTAAAGTAATCATTAGATCTGAAGGGGGAAATCTGTAAAAAAAAAAAAAAAAAAAAAGAAAAGAAAAGAAAAGAAAAAAGTAAATCACAAATGAGCCATTTAATATTTGCAAGTTGTTTAACATTGAAATGATAATATTTGCTTCCACAATAAAAAGTCCAAGGTACCTAGCCAAGTTTCAAACTACTCAGGCTTTAAAAAGTCACCCCTTCTCCCAATAGAAGGTTAAAACAAAAATCAGATTGAAAATATCAAATCACTTATGTTGTAAATAAATTCATTTTACTCTCAGAAGATTATAAATTAAGGACTGGCATACAGAGACTGCTTTGATTTATGTTGCTTTTTCTACTAATTAAACAAAATTAACCCCCCCCCCCCCACTCCTTCCCTCCTTTCTTTTTCCCCCACACACTTTTCTGGTGTTAATGGCAAAACATCTATCAAATATTTTTAGAATTTCCTCTCCTCCACAAAAAGAGAAAATATAGACACAGGAAAAATAAATAGTCTTTATATACTCAGAAGACCAAAGTTCCCTCGTTATTTATTACTTCACCTTTTCCTTGATTTACAATCTTCTTTCTGCTCTTCTGGCTGAAAGAGAGAAATCTTCTCAGCAGTCTTTTCCAGAAATACTTTTTTGGTGTTCTTCAAAAAACATAAAATTAAGTCTTAAAATGAATTAAAAGCTTCTTGTAAGGAGACTTCTGTTTCCACTAAAGGCAATTATTAGAAAGCAGGTACCTCTTCCAAGCAGGTACCTCTTCCAAGCTGCCCCGTTTATTACTTTCAGTAGAAATTCTCCTCAGTATATATACCCAGGACCCTGACTTTTTGCCTGTTTTGGAAAGGGTATTTTCTGACATCATAATCTAGCTCCTCATATAACTGAGTAATCTCCATCATAACAATGCAGAGGATGCATGACGGCAAATAAGACACTGTGGGAGCACCCTCTAACCCCTCCCCCTGCCACACACACCTTTTTTCTAAGGCTTAGAAATAGAACAAGTGCCAATAGAAGCTAGATGTTTGCTTGGGCCTTGCTGTCCTGTAAGTGCATCTTAGCAAATGGGAAGGCCTGCCTCTAATCTGAAGCATTTCCATGTTTAGCACTGGAAGATCTACACCAACACAAATGCCCATGAGCTCCAGGCTTCCATCTTCCCATCCCCAGTGGCAGTTTATTACAGTATATCCCGTTTTAAAAGAGGTTTAAAATTTTTTTAATGCATTACTCTTAAATTCAGTTGAATACCCAGTTAATGTCTCTCTCCAGGGATATTTCCTATCATAGCTTAGAAAAAAATAAACTAGCATTTATGCTTAGCTTCTTAATCCTTCTTTCTTCTTTCCTCCTTAGCCCAAAAAACAAACAGATAAACATTATAAACCACATACGAATCTATAGCTCTTTAAACTATAGCTTGGGAATTCTCTTATTACCAATAAGCATCCAGATTTAACATTTAGAAAACATTTAACAAACAGATAAACATTAAAATCCAAATATGAACCTATAACTTTTTAAATCTATAGCTTGGGAATGCTCTTATTACCATTAAGCATACAGATTTAACATTTGCCAATCTGTAGCTTCAAGCTATATCTCTAAATCCCCTGAAACTGAACAACTAAACTCATCCCTTCTCATCTCCAAACTTTTTCAATGTTTACAAAGAGAAGTTGCATAATCAGCTCAAGTGATGTTGTCATTTTATTCCGTTAGAATGTGGAATTCCATCGCTTGCCTGGACCGAGACTTGAGAGGCAGCTGTTGCCAGCTGACCTCAAGGTAGCAAAAAAGAAAAAGATGTCTTTTCTTAATGCCTTTAAACCCCAAGTAACAATAGGAAAGGGTGTGTTTCTTTATTAAATCTTTTTGTAGTTAGATGAGGATAAGACTCAAACAGGGGCTGTCTGATCCAGGAACTGGGCTGGCTGGGACCATCTGGAGGAACTGCCCCAGGAAGGAGTGTATAGATATGCATCAGGCTGATGGGATCCTCCCATGGGAAAAGTGGGCCTCACACCCTTCCTCACCCTTTCCTACTTCTTGGGCAATGTTCAGCTTCCCTCCAAACTGGAACGGCCCAGAGGGGAGGCAGTTTCCCGGGAGGAGCCCAAACCAATGTAAGAAGAGACGGTCTCTAGGAAATGGGCATCCCAGAGGACTGGTTCTTCAAGGTCAAGCACTTGAGCACCTCACAAACTGATGGCAATTGAAACATATCTGAAGAATCATCTTCTTCAGAGGGGTGTGTGTGTGTGTGTGTGTGTGTGTGCACGTGCGAGAGAGAGAGGGAGGGAGAGAGAGAGAGAGAGAGAGAATGAGAATATGAATGTGCAGTGTTGTGTCCTGATCTCCTGGACTAGTGCCAGCCAGCCAGATGCCTGCCCTTGGCTGGCCAAGATTTTGGCTCCTGAAAATAGGCAGCTCTGGACTTGTGCGAGACCACAGAGAGAGTTCCAAGCCCCACCTGGCTCAGGCGACAACCTCTCAACCTGAAGCCAATCTCTGGTGATGCCACAGAGCCCTCCTAGCGGCAGCCCAGCTCCCCACTTGAACCGAATGGTCCTTTCTTAAATTTTGAGCCGGGGCTGCCTAAAAGGCGCTGCCCCCGGGAGCATTTTATCTTCCTAACACCATTCTCTGCCGGTGCCACGCTGGCCAGTTCGAAGTCCCTCCCCAGGGCAGCACCCAGACTGAGATGACTAAACTCTCGGGCAGGAAGGATACCTACCCAGACACCCACACTGGATGTCCTATTTGGCTTTGAGCTGGACATTACGGTGTCTCCGGACCCGGCCTACCTTTTCTGTATTTTTTTTTTAATCAGAAATAAGTCTTCAGGAGAGCAAACGTTGAGGGTTATGCTCTCCTTCTCAGGAGTCTCCTGGCCTCCTCTTTGCGCTCCCACTGCAGCAAGCGGAGGCCTGAGTCTCTTAGGGCAGGGTCTTGGAAGAGGCCTTAGGGCAACGGGATTATCTTTTTCAGCCTCCCCTTCCCATCTCCCACCCCGCGTCCGCATCTCCACGGCCTGCAATAGACTTGGGTCTCCCATTACAAAGCTGATCCGCAGGGACGGGGCGGGCTTGGCTCCCGGGGATCTTAGGTTCGATGGGAACTTCGGGGGCCTCGGAGCCCGTCGGCAGGTCTAGGTACCACTTTCCCTAGCTTCTTCTCGGGCTTCTGTCCTTGAGAATCTGGGCTACAGATTGCCGCACAGAATCCTTGCCCGGAGCGGTGTTAGTGTGCCCTTTGCGTTCTGCCCCGCCCCGTCCCGCCGGCTTGGGTGCTTGGTTTCTAACCCGGGTATACTCGGAGCCTCCAGGCCTGCGAGCCCCCCTCCTCCCGGCAGAGCCCCGCATCTGGCTGCGGGTGAGGGAAAGCTTCGGGAACCGCAATACCCGAGGAAGGGTCGGAGGGCGCGCGCGAACTTCCTCTGAGCGGGGCTCTCCCTCCCCTGCCTTCTCCCTCCAGGTCAATTTATGACTCAAACATGAGATAAGCCCTAGGCAGACGGTGACGCTGACTTCCCGATGGGGATGCGGGGAGAGAAGGGTGAGGCAGACGTACCCCCTCCCTGGCCCGGCCACGTCCGGGGCCGCGTCGGGGTGTGGAGGGGCGACTCCCTTCCTCCGGGAGCGCGGACTCGACCTCTTCCAGCGCGCCTCCCCTGCGCCCGGAAAGCTCGGCGCTGCCGGAGCCCCAGGACCCATCTGTTTTATTTCATTTAACACGATCTGCAAAGCCAAGGCCGGGTGAGGGGCGGCGCGGGAGAGGAGAGGACATGAAGGAACGTGGAACAAAGTTCTGTCTGCCAACTCTCTCCGTCTGATTCTTGGAATCCGGTGGCACCTTTAAAGGACGGAATTGAGGGCAAGGAGGAGGTTATTAATCCCCGGAGCCTGCTCTATGTATAACTGCTCAGTGATTACAGTTGGCGATCGCGGGGCGGGGGGCGGGGGTGTAGACCGTGGATGGTGGAACACATGGCATCCCTCCAGGGCATACAAATCAACCTAGCTGGTGGCTCCTATGGAGTTTGTAAATTGCGCGGAGCCGGCTGGGGGAAGCCAGTGAGCTGTCCATGGTGGTTAAGGCTCGTTGACGTGCTCGCGCTGTCTGGGCGAGGCACAGACCCCCCACCCCAGGGGCCGCAACGCCCAGGAGCCCAAGCTTTCCAGCGACCCCGCGGATGTGCGCCCGACCCGAGGCTGGACGTGTCCGTTTGCACAGCTTCGGGATGCGCTCTTGCACAGAGGCCGAATTCCAGAGATAGGCAGAAAAACCTCCCGAGCCCAAATTGTGGGTTTCCTTTTAGTTCCTTCCCGAACGTATATTTCCTCACTCAGGCACCGTTTCACACGCTTGAAGAAACGCCCGTCCATTTTAGTAGCCTCTCTCCTTTCTTTTTCTAAGGCTTTGTTCTCTAAAGAGAGAGAAGCAAGTTGATGATCTTGTTAGGCTGCTCCTGCTTGTTAAAAGCATCCACCTGCTGAATGCTGCATTTGCACCATGTGGTACGTCCCCAACACCTGCTTTTATTGAGTGAGGAAACTGCTGCCAGGAGATTGTCCGGTATCTCAGGAAAGTTGGGCAGTTCTTTCCCTAGAGATGGTGAAGCCGTTAGTAGCATACTGTTCAGAGGGGGCGACTCCTTCATTAATCACCATTGTACAGAGCAGTGTGTCTGATTGCCACTCTTACCAAAGGAGAAAACAAATTGCCACAGGAGTTTCCTTGTAGGTGCAGTTTTGTCCAGTTCTTGTGACATATTCTTATGAAAAAACGTTTGCAAAAGTAAGCTTCTATACATGTTTAAGGCAAAGGATCCTTTGCCTTTTAAATTATCACCATATGGTACTTTTTTGTCTTTTAATTTATCCTGGAAATTTTCTCCTTAGTAACTCGATTAGAGATCTCATCTTCATCTGAATAACGAATTACCTCAAATACTACAAAAGACTGCAAAATATTATACACATTGATAACTCATTTGTATTACATGTCTTTATTTATTGGAATATATTTAATTAACATCCAATACACAAGAGAATCTTTCACTTATTTCTGTACAAGATATCAGATTGCTGCTTTTACTCTTCTTTCTAATTGTGGTGTGGCAAATTAACAAAAGGGTGTGTGTGGGCATACTTATAAACAACTCTTAGAATATTTGATATTCAATAGAAAGTATTATGATTCAATAATTTTTAATAGCTTTTTTCTCTCTTAGTTTTTGGGGCTAACTATAAAAATAGCTAGTGGGGAAAATGAAATATTTCAATAAATTCTTCTGAATATCTTCCCAAGTCAATAAAATTGATATAAAGTATTTTACTTTCCTTCTCTCTATTTACAAAAATTAAGGAAATAAGACTTGAACGTGTACCCAGTTTTTGAAAAGAAATAAACCATCATCATCATATTTTATATTATTATTTTGAAATGTGGAAGTTCAGTTTTGTTCTGTAAATCTTTGGTAGCCTTCTCCTCTGCATCTCTTCGACCTCCTGTGAAAGAAAAAATGTATAATAATATAAATAGATTTCATTCTCTTATACTTTATCTGCTTATACAACTTAGGGTGCTTTTTGTTTTGTTTTTACCCTCTCTGTAGCTTCACATTTTCCTGTCTCCCATAGTGATACTGATTGAGAGTTTTCCCTTTAAAGTTCAATCTAATTTTCTTCAGTTTTCTTATTTTTCTAAAGAAAGTTTTCTCCAACAGCTTCTTATTAGATTTTAAAGATCTCATTATTTGATCCATTAACTTCATCACATTGTTAGGGAGAATGTATTCTACCAGTAACTCTGTTAAAGCTGCTAGGCCTTTTCTTCTCCTTGCTTTTAAGAGGAAAGCATTCAATTGGTAGAACTGAACATGAGCTAAAAAATAAACAAATAAGCATCTTATTAGTCTCTTGCTTGTGTTCTGGTCACTTTCCCAAGGTGCCCAACATTGCTGTGAGCCCAGAGTAGGTCCTGTGAAGAGATCTGTAGAATCAAATTGAATTGCAGTTCTCCTCACTTCCGAGAGATGAAAGTACATTTTTAATTATTTTGGACATCTTTTCCAAAATCCATATACAAAGCTTTTTGATCTGTTGCTGGAAAACTTTTCTAAAGCATACTTAAAAAAAAAAAACATGGTAGATTTGGGGGGCATCCCGGGTCCCTTTCAGCCTCAAAAATGTCTCCCTGTGCTGAATGCATGGTATTATAAGCTCTCCTAAAGCTATTTCTCCCCTCACTTCATTTGTGCTTCTCTTCCCAGGGACTGGTAAATAAGGGGGTGGGGAGAATGAACGTGGACTCTTGCTGCATCGTGATATATTGAGATCAGTTATTCTGTGGGAGTACTTATGCTTTAAAACATTTGAACTGACCTTAGCACAATACTGTTGCACTTTGCTCTTTTACTTTCCATTCTGCTAAGCTGTTAATTACACAGATAATTGCCAAGGTACTTTTAATGGTTAAAAAAAGGAATCCGCTTTTTGTGGAAAGGATAAAAAAAGGTTTTTGTCCTGTAAACACAGGTCACATTCTTTGTAAAGCTGTTCTTAATAGGCAAAAATGTACATGTCTGTAACAGTTAAATTACTCTTTAAAAGACCTATGATGGCCTGAAATGGAGCAGGAACCCCAGTGTGGTTGATATGGTTCCAAAAAACCCACGTCTTAAAAAGAGTTTCATTGTCGAGGTGCACCAGGGTGTGCTTTCAGGTCTATAATACACAGTCTGCCCATCACAACCGCATTATTTCCCTCATCTCATTCCAACCCCGGTGTGGTAAAACCAAAGAGACACAGGATCAAGGAAAGTTTGAGGATTTTCAGGGAAAGGGCTGTGTAAGTACAGTGAGTACAAATTTTTAAGATCTTCCCCAGACTTCTAAACAGTTGAGAAGGTAGCTTGTTTGCTAAGTAGCGCAAAGTGTCTCCAGGTCTATCACTGGAACTGCTGACATAATTAATGATTTCATTCGGAGCCTGAAAGAAGGTACTTGTATTCCCTCTGGCATGGGCAGGCCAAGTTCATGTCCAAACTCTAATACCTTGGGTTGATTTTAGCTAACAAGACTGTTGGTCCTCTTGTTGCACACCCAGAAGATGAAAGCCAAATATTATATTAGGCCTTGATACTTCCCAGCCTTGAGGAGGCTGACACATCCTAAATATATAAACAGCCACCATTATCTAAAGATGGATTATGTTTGGCTGGGAGAGTCATTACTCCTAGGTCAAACTGGGAAAAATAAAAGCCATAGACCACCCTACCCCACCAAACACATAGCAAACTACTTAAACATCATTATTTTCCACTCAAACCTTACATGCAAACATTTTCTTGTCCCATCTCATATTATGAAGTTAATGGCAATCCTTGAAAATTAATTATGTACTGAAAAGACTTCAATAACATTTCGGCTAAAAATAAACTGGAGGCAGAGTAGTGCCCTGGATTCATGATTGCTTACATCTGGTTTCTATTTCTGTGAGTTTCATCTAGTTCTCAGAGAGTTCATTCACAGTCATCACAGGTCCAGTTTCCTGTTCTCCAATGGGAGAGCTTGTCTTGATGACCCATATATTTTTTCATCTGAATGCTGCACTTTTTTACATTAGGAGATGTGGAAAGGGAGTATGAAAAATACATCAGGTCTAATCCAACCAAACTAAAACCTGAACAACATTCCAGCACCTGGCTTATCTAGAATCCAGCGGCAAATAACAATGAAGAAATCACTCCATGTTAGACCCTTATAAAATGAGGTAGGAAAGAAAAGAGAAAATAGAAAGAAGTAAAGGAAGGGAAGTTGGAAGGAAGGGAGGGGAGGGAAAGAATGGAAGAGGGAATGAATTAAAGGAAGGGCTTCTTGCTGAGAAGAACGCCCGTATTTGCCCCATCATATTTCTCATTATCCATAAGACATGGGCAAGTGTTCTTTCTTACATTAAGACTTTTCTCAAAAAAGAAATTGAGTCGTATTGGCTGCTGGTTGAAAACAATCTCTTAAACTTCTTCAGACACTTAGGGTTGAAGGGGCAGAATGTCATACAAGCCTTACTTAGTCCCTGCTGATTTGGGCTTATATAGACCAGTGTGACTAGCTTGTAAGCCATCCTATGTAACATCATTTTTCACCATGTAGAACTTCTCAATTGTTCTCCTCTGTGTAAGTAACACCTTACCCCCTTTTGAGATAACTAGTCTATCTAGGTGGTACTTCAAGTCTCATGTACCCTGTTTTTTACCTCATCATATGATTTACCTACATTTCCTTCCTGCTGATAGCTCAGAAACCAAGTCTCCAAGATATCCCAGATGTTATCTACATTCAATAGCAATAATTCCAAATATTATTGAGCTCATGTACCTGGCACTGTGATGACTTTAAAACAGTATTATTTCATTTACAACATACTGCTGCCTTGATCGTTTCTAACTAGGTTAAATAATTACTAGAACTGAGACTGGGATTCAGTTTTGCCTGACACTACATTGCCTCTTTAAGTATGATGCACATCCATGGATCCGTTAATCTTGATTTGGCTGATGTGACTGGCTAGGCAACTGGTATCTTCTCTCACCCACCTGTGTGGATTCCTGAAAGCTATCCACTCAGCTGAAGAGATTGAGAAGGGCCATTATTTCATCAAGGGCTATTGAGATGCTGAACTCCTCTGCTGGAAAGCACACCACGGGATGCTTTAACTCTACAGAGCAAAATAAAAAGAACATCCTTTCTTCTGCTAATTACACGGTCTTACTACCATACTACAGAAATAGTCTAAGAATCAACTTTATCTGAGGGTATTATGTCAACATTTATTCAGAGTCTACTTTATACTAAGTTCTATTCTTGGAACTTTAAAGAAAGCAACATGCATTGGACTATTATTACTCTAGTGCTCATAGAAATACTTTATTGGGTCAGTTTTTTTTTTCCGCTTTTCTTTTAAAATCACATTTGGAACTGCCCATTTCAGCAACAGCTGAGGGATATAGTTAAGGGATATAGCATACTTGTTAAAAAATCAAGTGAAAATATGTGCATATCTTTTGATAAGCTGTTATTAAATAAACTTTCACTTAAGCTATTGATTACCTACTATGTTCAAGCCCTCTATTAAAATACAAAAGAAAAGCCATAGGCCAGGACTATATTTCTTCTTTTATTGCTTGGGCCACATTCTTTACCTTTTATTTGTAAATTACTTCAAATCTGTTTTGAAAGTAAGCAAGTACAAAAAGAAAATGTGGCATGGAATTTAGATACATTATCAGGACTGTTTATAGAGACCATAAACTGTGTTCATTAGTTCATTCAGTCATTCAACAAATATTTCTTTGAAATATTTGAATGCATATGAGCCCAGCACTGTATTAGATTCTGGGGTTAAACTGATATAAAATTTGCAGTCTATTCAGAACTGTGAATTTTTAAATTATTGTTTACTAAATAGTTGACCAATTTTTTTAATTAGAAATCTTGGAATTTTGTCATATTAAGTATTTCACTTTGTTGTCTGTCTCTTCCCATTGGAATAAATGCTAATTTTATGAGGGTTAAGACTTTTGTCTGTTTTATCTCCAGCCCTTAGGACAATGCTTGGCACATGGTAGGAAATAAAAAAATATTTCAAAGAATAAAAGAATGAATGAAGGTTAAAAGGTGCAAATACTTTTCCTCTACATACATATCTTGGTGCATTAACATATATACATATTTCTTTGATAAGACAGATTTCTACCCTGAATTGGCAATTTTCTTCATGATTAGTACATTCTTGTTATCTTATATCAATACACTAAAGGATTACTGGTATATGAAACTAATGTCAGGTCAAACATGATTACCTTTTAAAAGTCCCATGTGATAAGCTAGACTTACCCAGAAATAAGTTGTTTTTAACCATAATAATATTTTTACTACAAAGGCAAGTCTTATTTTCATTCCTGTGTTCATTTATTTTACCTCCCAAACTATAACACAATTAAAATAGTCTCTAAGATCAGATCACGTAGCCAAAGTGAAGAATGTTATTTTACCACACCCAAGTAAAGATTCCTGCTAATAGGAAAGACTGGTTATTGTCCTGTAAGTGGTATCATCATAGCTGAATCATTAATCAATCAAAGTTTTTGTATGTTGAACTTGTATTTTTTTCCTACCCTAAGTTAAATACATTTTCTTGTCATGGCAGATGAGTTGGGCAGAATAGTATCTTACCTGAGTCGGTGCCCCACTCCGTTTCCTGACTGCCACATTCAACTCTATAATAAAGCCTAAGAATGCATTTTCAGTAATTTTTTAAAACCACATTTTCCCCTCAAATGATCTATGATAGCTGTGATTAAGTGCTACATTTTCCTTACAATCACTCTGAACAATTCCCTTCCACTTCACCATGGAGTTATGAGCTTCCTATATTTGCTATGCTGGTTCAGAAGAATGCAGAATTGTGTGAAATACCTAAAAAAAATCAGCTTTACAAATCCCATCTTTTATAATTCTACATATTACATTTTCATTGGGGTTTCAGATATCTGTGAATATGTGAGATCTTATTATTGAGTTTTGTCCTATTTTATCAAGAAGGGCTATTTACATACCCCAATAGGTGAAAACCTCAAATGCAAGCAACATTGCATTGTTTGTTAGAAACACATCATTGGATAGGACTTGGAAATCATACTTGCTGTCTTGTTTAGTCATAAGAGATCTTGGCCCAGAGTTCTTGGCAGGAAGAATGTTTGAATGGAAACTATCTCAATCTCTAATAGAAGCTGCTGGAAGAATAAAAGTTGTCAACAATTTTGGCAGCATGCCAAGGGTAGTGGAAACTACTTTCATCTTATAAACTGGAAATAATAGAGCAGAATGACCTTAAGGGTTGCTTTTAAAAGGGACATCAGACCACCCTGTGCTTAATGAGGTGTCACCCTCTTGATTTAGATGATGATTCAAATAATTAGGGCTTCAGTGCATGTATAAATAATGTAAATCGGGGAAATTGAATGTTTTAACAACTTCAACAGGAGACTATTTCTTGTCACTCAGCCAACCATCAGCACATTTTACATTCCAAGTCCCCTTGGGAATATTGCTCATTCATTAGGTTCTTCCAGATGTTCCTCAAGGAGACGTTATCATTATCTTATACTGAACCAAAGAGAAACAGATTGTAAGGTAAAGCCACAGGCTTTATATAAAGGAAGAAACACCTGAATTGCAACCTGCTGGCTTCCATTTTTTGCTGAGTTTGTTTAGGAACCGAGAACTATATTTATCTTTTGTCTTGAATATATATTGGCAATGTGGGCTGTGGAAAGAGTTAGTCAAGAAGTTAGATTTTGGTCTTGGCTCTTTCTTTTACCAGCTGGTTTTATAAACTTAGCAAAGGCACACAACTTCTTAGAGTCTGACTTTATTTACCTGTAAAATGGGAATTGAATTACTGTATACTCCATAGGGCTGTCATAATAATCAAATGAAGTAATACAGGTGAAGTTGCTTTATAAGCTAGAAAGCCCTATTGAAATATTTAGTTCAATGCATATATTATATTTAACCATTATTCTATGTAGAAATACATAGATCTTAATCTAAATTACTCCCTTCTCAAACGCTTTTATCCTGCTGTTGGAAATGTAAATTAGTAGAACCACTATGAAAAATAGTATGGAGATGCCTTAGAGAACTAAAAGCAGATCTATCATTCAATCCAGCAATCTCACTACTGGGTATCTACCCAAATGAAAAATCATTATATGAAAAAGACATATGCAGCTGTGCGCAGTGGCTCACGCCTGTAATCCCAGCACTTTAGGAGGCCAAGGCAGGCAGATCACAAGGTCAGGAGGTCAAGACCAGACTGGCCAACATGGTGAAACCCTGTCTCTACTAAAAATTACAAAAATTAGCTGGGCATGGTGGCTCATGCCTGTAATCCCAGCTACTTGGGAGGCTGAGGTAGGAGAATTGCTTGAACAGGCACCCGGGAGGCGGAGGTTGCAGTGAGCCAAGATGGTGCCACTGCATTCCGGCCTGGGCTACAGATTGAGTCTCTATCTCAAAAAAAAAAAAAAAAAAAGAAAGAAAAAGACATAGGCATACACATGTTTGTAGCAGCGGCATTCTCAGATGCCAAGATATGAAATCAACGTAAGTGCCAGTCGAGCAACAAGTGGATAAAGAAATCACTACATGAAAAAGACGTATGCATACACGTTTGTAGCAGCATTATCCTCAGTTGCCAAGATATGAAATCAACCTAAGTGCCCATCGACCAACAAGTGAATAAAGAAAACGTGGTATATATAAAACGTGGAATACTACTCAGCCATAAAAAAGATGAAATCATGTCTTTTGTGCAACTTGCATGGAGCTGGAGGCCATTATTCTAAGTGAAGTAACTCAGGAATGCAAAACCAAATATCATAGGTTTTCACTTATAAGTGGGAGCTAAGCTATGAGGACATAAAGGCAAAGAATGATATAATGGACTTTGGGGACTTGGGAGGAAAGAATGGGAGAGGGGTGAGGGATAAAAGACTACATGTTGGGTACAGTATACACTGCTTGGGTGATAGGTGCACTCAATTCTGAGAAATCACCGGTAAAGAACATATGGATGTAACAAAAAACCACCTATACTCCCACATTATGGAAATTTAAGAAATTACTCACTTTTTAGACATTCAGATTAGCATTTCATAACACATTGGGACAATTAGACAATGAGAATGACCTTAAGACTGAAGATTTTTGTCTGGCTTTTTACTGTCTCAATATTTTCCTTCTTTTACCTGAAAAATGTTGGTATTGTGTAAATCGGTTCAGGAAATACCATCCCACCTGATTCCCAGTATAAGAACCATATTCAATATATTTTAATAAAGGGTAGCTAATTGATTTGTAACAGGGTTTTGAAAATAGCTGCTATTATCTAAGCATCTTTGTTTGAACAGCAATTTTAGCTGTGGCTATTACAATCCCTGTGGCATCCCATGAGTCAGCAATGTTCAGTTTTGGGGCGAGTCAGTTTGACCCTTTGGATAATCATGGTATCTAAGGACTTCTCAGACATAACAAACTTCGAGGGTGGGATCAGAATAGACAGATAAGAATTAGCAGTGGAGGAATCAGAACCAAAGGGCATGAGTCAGGATATTCAGCAAATACACTGTGCTATAGGAAAGGGGGGAAAAATCCAAAGCTCTTAACTGGGGAGATTAAGGCATCAGGATAGCAAAAAGAAAGAGGAGAAATATGAAATCATATAGAGACTTTCATGTAAAGTTACTATTTGTGTACATCTGTCTGAACATATTGAAGTTTTGACATCCCCTACCAAAGGATTTTTCAGCCCACCAATTCTTAGAAATGAGGTCCCGTCTAGATGGAAAAAGCTGAAAGGACATGAATTGGTAAGATCTGATCAAGGTCTGAATTTTTCCAAATAATGCTTGTCTGGCTTAGGGACTGTAATTTTTTTCCCACTCTAGCCAACTGCATGGCCATAAACAGCATAAATTCCATCCTGAAAGTCCCTGCATCTGGGTGACATTTGGAATTAGAATTGTGGAGAGGAGAGTATCTTAAAGTCTAAGGATCTTTGCTAATGCACACAGGCTGGATGTGAGCCGCACTTAGCTTGAAGCCTTAATTCTCACTGTCGTAAAGATTTATGTTAGGCTTGGAAAGAATTAATGAGATTAATAATTCAGCTTATCATTTATTTATTGAAATGAATTCTATAGATTATATAAATATGAAAAAGATAGTCTTTTCTTTCCCTTGAGGGGTTTACAGATTTGTGCGTGTGGGGACTAGGCTTATAGAAAATAATGACGCCCTCCATTTTTACTCCTCAGAGTGAAATAAAATATTTATGGGAGGACTAAACTGAATACAAAATGCAATCATATGCAATGTTGTATCTCCAATAAGAAAGAGAAGACATGTAAAACTTTCAGCTCCTTTTAATGGCACGGGACTTCCAAAAGAGAAGCAAAGAGCCAATGTGCCACAGCACAGTAATGCTTATTTCTACAGAGGGGCATAGCTCTGTTAATATGAGTATTCTTTTATCAATAATGATTAGAACATACCATCCCTAAGAGAAGTTCATATTTTAGAGGGATTACTTACTTAGCAGATACCATTGGTTACCTCACATCTTTTCTCGCGTATCTTTCTTCTTTCGTAATAGGACCCTGATTTTGCTCAGGCATTCCCCACTTCTCCAAGTGACCATATCCTTTGGGGTGGGCAGGCCCCAGCTCCAACTTTCAGCCCTGGCAATTTCCAGTCCTGGCTTGTCTAAACCAATTATGGTGGTCTATGCATTTACCAGTGATTGGTTAAGCATAGGTAAGTGATCCAACTCTGTTCAATAAAGTCTTGCCAGGAGACATGCTGGGAGATTCTGGGAAGAGTTCCTTTGCTCCTCAGAGAGACATGGAGCATCCTTTCTTCCTCCTGTAGTCACTGTTGTACCAGATATGACACCTGGACTGTGGCAGCCATCTTGCTCTCTGCCTGAGTACGAAACTCACATTCAGAGGAGGGATGACCCTGGAAGGTCTTAAAGAAGCAGAGTTTTGACTTCACTTGCGTGACACCTGGTGATTGACCTACCTATGAAATTTTGTCATGAGAGATAACAAATCTTATAAATATTAAGCCACTTTGAGTTGCGTTTTGTTATTTGTGGCTAAAAAATTTCTAACAGATAGTTGCTAGTGAGGGAACTAGAGAATCCATAGCTATGACTGGTGTTCCGTAGTTGGAGTTCAGTTGAAGAACCCACCTTCATCCTTGCTCATACCTGAAGCCCATCTTTCCCCCAGAGGCCATGATATTGGGCAGAGGTAAATGTTAAAGGTGACCTAATTGAAGTCTAGGATATGCCTTGAGTTGGAGAATTTCAACTATCATGCTTTATCCAAATATCACACTTTATCCCATGGAAGTAGTGACATTTTCCTGGTGAAAGACTTGGAGTTGGTTGGTCTGGGAGGCTTGAGAAGGTTGATGTATGCAGAAATCTGCATTTTAAAATGCCTTCCTTACTATGATACAGTGAAAGTCCAAATTAGTCAAAAGCTTGTGTTTTAATCCCCTCTCTGATAATGCTTGTTATAATGCCTGAGTAAAGTACTTTGAATATATATTCCAGTCTTGTGTGTTAGGCTGGTAAAAACTGTGGGACAGTGGGCTAGGAGTCGAGGTTTTTCCTCAGTTTCCTAGTCTCTTAGGCACTACTAACCATTCTTTTCATGGGATGCACTATGCCATATCATAGCCATGAAAGGGACCCACAACCTTGGAGTCACCAGGGAAGACAGAGCATATTTCATTTTTTTCTAGGATGCCTTTTCCCCCCTAGTATATTTACCTCTGTAAAAATAGGGCTCATCTCACAATTGCTGTTGGCCAAGTGGCAGTCACAAGGGAGCTATAAATGCCTATTCACATGCACCAAAACTCATAAAATTGGCTCTAGTGGCTTGGAAGAAATTCCTAAAGATTACAGTGGAGCACTTGTAAGAAACGCTGTATCACTAACTGTCTCTATGGCCCAATGGATGATACTGCATGTGAAAACATGGACATGGTTGATTCTGAATCTGAAAGTCATTCAGAAAAGCCAGATTCTGAATGTGAATAACAATCAATACATTTTATGATGAAAACTTATGTCCATATGTTTAATAGAGTTTTTCCATAAGTAAAAAAGTAAAAATTAAGTTATAAGAACACATTGGGCCAGGTGTGGTTGCTCATGCCTATAATTTCAGGACTTTGGGAGGTTGAGGCAGGAGGATTGCTTGAGCCCAAAAGTTTGAGACAATACAGCAGGACTCCACATCTACAAAAAACTTTAAAATCAGCCAAGTGTGGTGGCGCATGCCTGTAGTCTCAGCTGCTTAAGAGGCTGAGGCCAGAGGATCCCTTGAGTCTAAGAGGTCGAGGCTGCAATGAGCTATGATTGTGTCACTGCACTCCAGCCTAGGTGGCAGAGCAACACTTTGTCTCAAACAAAACAAACAAACAAAAAACCAACCAAATGAAAAAAATCCACATTGCATCATAGCTCTATTGGCATCATTAAAAAATTATTTTAGAGGTATGTGAAATAATGGTGCTTCTAGGCTGGGTGCGGTGGCTCATGTCTGTAATCCAAGTACTTTGGGAGGCCAAGGCAGGAAGATCATGAGGTCAAGAGATTGAGATCATCCTGGCCAACATGGTGAAACCCCATCTCTACTAAAAATACAAATATTAGCTGGGCGTGGTGGTGGGCGCCTGTAGTCCCAGCTACTCAGGAAGCCGAGGCAGGAGAATTGCTTGAATCCAGGAGGTAGAGGTTGCAGTGAGCCGAGATTGCGCCACTGCACTCCAGCCTGGTGACAGTGCGAGACTCCATCTCAAAATAAATGAATAAATAAATAAATAAATTATAAATAATAATGGTGCATCTATAGATGTTGTTGCTGACATCTTAGATTCAATGAAAGATGGTGACTAGAAGCTCAGACCCCATTGTCAAGCAAGAACTAGATGCTTCTTCCTCTTCTTTTTTTTGTTTTTGAGAGAGAGTTTTGCTCTTGATGACCAGCTGGAGTGCAATGGCATGATCTCGGCTCACAGTAACCTCCACCTCCTACGTTCAAGCAATTCTTCTGCCTGAGCCTCCCGAGCAGCTGGAATTACAGGTGCCTGCCACCATGCCTGGCTAATTTTTTGTATTTTTGGTAGAGACAGGGTTTCACCATGTTGGCCAGGCTGGTCTCGAACTCCTGACCTCAAGTGATCCACCTACCTCGGTCTCCCAAAGTGTTGGGATTACAGGCATGAGCCACCACGTCTGGCAACCAGATGCTTCTTATGCCATCCTTGCCAGGAGATTCTTTCCTCTGAACATAGTCAACTTTCTGTCCCTCTTTTTTGAATCAATATCTTAAGTGGCTACTCCTGATTGACTAGATTCAGTCGCATGACTGCTTCCTAGCTATAAAGGAATCTGGCGATGTGATTTGTAATTTATGTGGTGGGGAGATGAGATTCATGACATGAGACTATCTCACATTATAGAAAACTAGGCATGCTTGAATAAAGAAATAACACATGACATGGGTTTCAAAGGGTAGGTGCCATTTTTAATAGTAGAGATGAGTATGGAAGAATAGCATGAAGTCAGGGAAATATTGCCTATGTTTGAGGCTAAGAAAGGAGTGTGACAAGCTAATGGGAATTGTAGGAAAGGTTTGCTGGAGCCAGACCATGGCAGGGTTTCAGGCTTAGGAATCTGTGTATTCCAGGGGCCATATGGAACCATTAGGCACGGGGAATAGGAGATTTTGTGGTTGCTTTACTCTTAGATAATCCAGGGACTCCAGCATACCACTGACAGGATTGGTTCAATGATACTCTTGGGAACTTAGAAGCGATCTGCCTTTAAAGTGAGTTTTTCTTTGCAAATATATTTTCTAAGGTACTAAAAATTATATACTTAATTAGATGCCTCAGCTCCTTTTTAATGAAATGCTCACACTGTATGATTATTTTTTAAAACAGTCATTGTAGGATTTGGTATGGATGTGGGCTGTATCCTTTATGCATTTCCCTACCCTTTCTTCCACCCTCTAGCAAGAGAATTTGAGGTGGTTTGAGGTTTGGAAGAAAGGTTGGAAGGCACATGCTGAAGCATGTCTGTCTTCACTAATTGAGTGAGTGCTGACATAACAATTTCTTCCTTTTCCCTTTGTTCTTTTCTCTTCTTGGCCTTCAAACCATAATTTTTATTTTATAAGTGTAAAATCTGTAAGTGAAGTTCCACTGTGATGGGAAATGGATGTAGGCAAAGGGTTATATCTAAACTTGAAAGAACTAAATCCAGTTACTTCAATAAGGCAGAAGTACACTGCCTCATGTACTCATTACCAGCTTAGCTCCCTACAAAGGCTGCACTGGGAGAGGGAGTGAATCACAAGGTTTTTGTTATCAATAAATCAAGTGGTTGATGTTGCTATAGCTTTGTGATTTTTTTTTTCTGTTAATACTTTCAAAACACAAGCCACTGTACATAAAACTTATGTGCATTTTCTTCTTTTTAAAGCATACTGTTGATAGCAACTACCAACTCTAAGCCTAGGACATAAAAAGCTGGTGTGATTAGCAGTCTCTATGCCACGCACAGTGTCTTTTTGTTCTTTAATGTTGCTGCTACTTGCAATGGCTGTTGCTATTTGTAAATTGCATCTTAGCTTTATGATCTACTCGATTCTTTAGATTCCAAAGTCACTTATTGCATCAGTTAGCTTTCTCAGCAGACAAAGCATCCAAAAAACGGGGGTTTAATACTACAACCACTTATGATTGCTCATGAACTACAAGTCAGTTTAGTGCTTCTGCTCATCTAAGGCAGACACACAAGTAGCTAGGCTCACTCATGTGCCTGTGGTCAACTGGTGACTTAGCTGTGGACTGTGTGTGAACGAGGATAAGTCCAGCGGTTGTCTCACTGTTCACTGGGAAGATAGAGGTGACTGGGCCACATATCTCTTGCCATCCAACAGTTTGAAAGCTATCAGGCCCGTGAAGGCCCAGGTGAAGAACTCTCACGCTGTAACTTTCTCTACATGCTGTTGGTCTCTGTAAGTCATGTGACCAGCCCACATTCAAGAGGGAAGGAAATAGACTCCACCTCTTGATGGAGGAGCTGCAAAGTATTGTGGCTGTTTTCTTAATCAATCACAATCACTTTCTCTCAAGGCAGAGTGACTGACTGGTAAGCTTTTCTCTATAGTTTCCCAGTTGCAAAAATCTATGCAATGCAAAGTTGTTTCTCCTCAATTCACTTTGTTTATGGTAGATTCTCTCTGGTTATAGATTGAAAATTTTGCTCTCTTTCTTTCTCTTTAAACTCTCAGTGACCCAGCTAGTTTGGGTAGTTAAAAGAGCACTAAAGTTTCGGTTTTATTTTGACATATAAAGAAGCACTGAGAGAGTTCAAATTTCATAGACTGAAAATTGATAGGAAAAAAATCTTTTAATTCAAAATCTTTTCATGATAAAAATTTTCAGCCCAGGCACGGTGGTTCACGCCTGTAATCCCAGCACTTTGGGAGGCAGAGGCGGGCAGATCACTTGAGGTCAGAAGTTCGAGACCAGCCTAGCCAACATGGTGAAACCCCATTTCTACTAAAAATACAGAAAAATTGCCCAAGTGTGGTGGCATGCAGCTGTAATCCCAGCTACTCAGGAGGCTGAGGCAAGAAATTTGCTTGAACCCAGGAGGCAGTGAGCAGAGATCGCTCCACTGCACTCCAGCCTAGGTGACAGAGGGAGATGCTGTCTCAAAAAAAAATTATTTTTTTTCAACAAACTAAGTATAGAAGAAATTTAACTCAATATCATAAAGGCCATAGGTGAAAACTCACAGCTAGCATTATACTCAAGGATGAAAAACTGAAAGCTTTTCTGCTAAGATCAGAAACTGGGCAAGGATGCCCACTCTTGCAACTTCTATTCAACATGTAACCGGAACTCCTAGCCAGAGCAATTAGGGAGGAAAAAGAAATGAAAGGCATCCAAATCAGAACAAAAGATTTAAAATTATATGTTTGCAGAGGACATGATCTTACAAGTAGAAAAAGACTCCACAAAACAACCCTTTTAGACCTAATAAACACATTTAGCAAAGCTGCAGGATACAAAACCAACATACAAAAATCAGTTGTGTTTCTATACACTAACAACAAACTGAAATGAAAATTTTTAAAAACTTCATTTTTAATAGCTTCAAAAATAGTAAAATATTTAACAATAAACTTAACCAAGGAGGTAAAAGACTTGTAGGCTGAACTAGAAGATACTGATGAAAGAAATTGAAGACAACACAAATAAATGGAAAGACATCTCATGTACATGAATTGGAAGGCTTAATGTAGTTTAAATGTTCATACCCAAAGTGATCTATAGATTCAATACAATCCCTATCAAAAATCCCAATGGCATCTTTTTACAAAAATAGAAAAAACAACCCTACAACTCAAATAAAACCACAAAAGATCCCAAGTAGCCAAAGCAATCTTAAGAAGGAGAACAAAGATGGAGGCATCACAATTCCTGATTTTAAAATATTATATCACAAAGCTATAGTAATTAAAACATTATGGTACCAGCATAAAGACAGATATGTATATCAATCAAACAGATTAAGGAACTCAGAAATAAGCCCAGGTATAACCAGTCAACTGATCTTTGACAAGGGTTCCAAGAATACACGATGGGGAAAGGATAGTATCTTCAACAAATGTTGTTGGGAAAACTGGATATCCATGTGCAAAAGAATGAAATTGGTGCCTCACACAATACACAAAAAACACCACACACAAATCAACTAAAAATGAATTAAATATTTAAATGTGAGACCTAAAACTACTGAATAACTCCTAGAAAAAAATGTAGGAGAAAACTTCGTGACACTGGGCTCAGCAATATTTCTTGGGTATGACACCAAAAAGCACAAGCAACAACAGCAAAAACAGACAAGAGGCATTAGGTCAAACTAGAAATCATCTGTATTGCAAAGGAAGCAATCAACAGAGTGAAAAGGCAACCTACGGAATGAGAAAAAAATATTTGCAAACGATATATCTGTTAAAGGGTTAATATCCAAAACATATAAGGACCTCCTACAATTCAACAGCAAACCACAAATAATCTTGTGTTATTAATGGGCAGTGGATTTGAATAGACATTTCTCCACAGAAGATAGACAAGTGGCCAAGAAATATATGTCAAGACACTCAGCATCACTAATCATCAGGTAAAATGCAAATCAAAACCACGGTGAAATACCATCTCACACCTGTTAGGATGACTATTATAAAAATAAAAAAAGATAACAAATGTTGGTGAGGACGTGGAGAAATTGGAACTCTTGTGCAATATTGATGGGAATGTAAAATGGGGTTCAGCCTCAATGAAAAATTGTATATAGTTTCCTCAAAAAAAATTATAAATAGGACTACCATGTGATCCAGGAATTCCATTTCTGGATATATATATAAAAGAATTGAAATGAGAATCTCTTTATTTTTCATTTATTTTTGAAATGGGGTCACACTCTGACACCCAGGCTGTAGTGCAGTGGCACAATCAGAGCTCACGGCAGCCTTGAACTACTGGGTTCAAGTGATCCTCCTGCTTCAGCCTTCTGAGTAGCTAGGACTACAGACACTCACCACCACACCCAGCTAACTTAAAAAAATTTTTTTTGGAGACAAGAGCTCATTATGTTTCCTGGCTGGTTTGAACTCTTGAGCTCAAGCAATTCTCCCTCCTTAGCCTCTCAAAGTGCTGGGATTACAGGCATGAGACACTATGCCTGGCTGAAATCAGGATCTCAAAGAGATATCTGCACCCCCATGTTCATTGCAGCATTTTTCACAATAGCCAAGATATGGAAACAACCTAAATGTCCACTGATGGATGAATGAATAAAGAAAATGTGGTATACATTCAAAATAGATACTATTCAGCCATAAAAAGGAAGGAAAACCTGTCATATGTGATGACATGGATAAACCTGGAGAACGTTATGCTATATGAAATAAGCCAGTCACTGGCTGGGTGTGGTGGCTCACACCTGTCATCCCAGCACTTTGGGAGGTTGAGGCGGGAGGATGGCTTGTGCACAGGAGTTCAAGAGCAGCCTGGGAAACTTAGTGATATCCCATCTCTTAAAAAAAAAACAAAAATGGCATAGGCAAGGACTTCATGACTAAAACACCAAAAGCATTGGCAACAAAAGCCAAAGTAGGCAAATGAGATCTAATTAAACTCTAGAGCTTCTGTACAGAAAAAGAAACAATCATTAGAGTGAACTGGCAACCAACAGAATGGGAACAAATTTTTGCAAGCTACCCATCTGACAAAGGGCTAATATCCAGAATCTACAAAGAACTAAAACAGATTTACAAGAAAAAAACAAACAAACCCATTCAAAAGTGGGCAAAGGACATGAACAGACATTTTTCAAGAGAAGACATATATGAGGCCAACAAACATATGAAAAAATGCTCATCTTCACTGGTCATTAGGGAAGTACAAATCAAAACCACATTGAGATAGCATCTCACGCCAGTTAGAATGGCGATCATTAAAAATCTGGAGACAACAGATGCTGGAGAGGATGTGGAGAAATAGGAACACTTTTACACTGTCGGTGGGAGTATAAATTAGTTCAACCATTGTGGAAGACAGTGTGGCACTTCCTCAAGGACCTATAAATAGCAATTCCATTTGACTCAGCAATCCCATTACTGGGTATATACCCAAAGGATTATAAACCGTTCTATTATAAAGACACATGCACACATATGTTCATTGCAGCACTGTTTACAATAGCATAGACCTGGAATCAACCCAAGTGCCCATCGATGATAGACTGGACAAGGAAAATTGTGGCACATATACACCATGGAATACTATGCAGCCATAAAAAAAGATGAGTTTGTGTCCTTTGTAGGAACATGGATGAATCTGGAAACCATTATTCTCAGCAAACTGACACAAGAACAGAAAATCAAACACCACGTTCTCACTCATAGGTGGGTGTTGATCAATGAGAACACATGGATACGGGGAGGGGAGCATCACACAGTCTGTTGTGGGGGAATAGGGAAGGGACAGTGGCGGATAGGGAGGTTGGGGAGGGATAACATGGGGAGAAATGCCAGATATAGGTGACAGGGGGATGGAGGCAGCAAATCACATTGCCATGTGTGTACCTATACAACAAACAGTCCTGCATGATCTGCACATGCACCCCAGAACCTAAAGTGCAATAAAAACAAAAACACAACCCAGCCACAAGTCAACAAATACTGCATTATTTCTCTTGTACAAGTTATCTAAAATAGTTAAATTTATAGAAACAGAGAGTAGAATGGTGGTTGCCAGGGACTGGGAGGGAAAGAAAAATAGAATTGTTGTTCAACAGGTATATAGTTACGAAAGATGAGTAAGTTTAGAGATCTTCTGTAAAGTTTGGTGCATATAGTTTACAATACTGTATTGTGCACTTAAAAATTTGCCAAGAGGGATCTCATGTGAAGTGTTTTTATCACAATAATAAGAACAATACCCAAACTTTGCCCCTGCCTTTTTCATAAGGTTGTGATAGGGGATCCAGTGATGGTTTAATTCTGACATTTTTGAAAAACTATAAAGTACAATAAAAATACTTGGTTTCTATTTTTATTGCTATTTTAATATTGTTTAATACTGATGGAAAGCTTATAATTCAGAATCTTCTGTTTGATTACTGCACCTTTGCCTTTTTAAGGATCACTCATGGTAATTGACAGAACTATTTAGGAAAACAGTATAATGTATTTATTGCCATCAATTAATCAAACAACTATTTGCTAAGCTTCTATTGTGTGTCCAGTAATGTTCTAGACACTGTGGGAAATGAAAACTAAATAGACATCATTCTTGTCTTGAAGCAGTTAAACAGTCTATTTAGGGAAATGAAGTTAGCATATAGAAGATAATTAGCAAGGAATGAAATAGTAATGAATCAGTAATAAACAGGCTCAGAGACCAGTTGGAGTTTGGAAAAGAGAAAGACCTTGGAGGTGTGAGTGTTTCGCAAAATCTTCCTGGAAAAAGTGGGACCGTGAAGAGTTAAGAAGAGCTGGCTAACCAGAGAGGAGAAAGGTGATTCCAATTGCTATGGGTACTCTATGGTAGTTGGTACTATCCTGCTTCTTAGACTTTCCAAAACAATAAGGGCTTTCTTGATTTAGTTGTCAATTATTAGAAAGTATGTGGCTTAAAAGCAGAATTCCTTCTCTATCCTGGAAGGTAATTTCTCCCAACCAGTAAGGTTTCCTTGGTACAGGCTTATTCATGACCTTGGACCCTTTAAGAGTACAGGATGTTTTATAGGATCTTTGCAGGCAGTATTTTTTCTGACAGGAGTTTATCTCTGATCCAGAAGATGATCACCAGAAATTGACATTGTTTTATGTTTTCAGAAGATGTGCAGTTACTAAGTAGATTTACCTAGAGATATGCATCAATCAATAACTAAATTAATTGGCATTCTTTTCTCATAGTGTTTTTTGCTTTTTTCCTTCAACAATGCAGTGTTTCTCAAAGTGTGGTCTTTGGGCCACCTACACCAGAATCCACTACATGTGCTGGTTAAAAATGTACAGGCTCTTGAAACCCATCCCATCCTCCTGAATCAGTCCTTGGAAGAGGGCTCAAGAATACGCAATCATGAAAGCCTTCTAGATGAGGTTTTGCACACTAATGCTTAAGAATCATGCCTTAGTGCTTGGTGAGCTTATAAATCTTCTGACACCTGCTGTTCCCCTCCCAAATCCCTCAATGAAATAGAATCTCTGAGGTTGGGACTCAAGCAACAGTGTTTTTAAGCCTCTGAGGTGATTGCCATGTGCAGCTAAGGTTGACGACCACCAGCATACGGGAGTTCTTTTCAAGCTTTAATGTATATATGAACCATCTAGGGATCTTATTAAAATATGATTCTGATTTAGGAAGTCTGAACTAAGGTTTTACATTTTCTATTTTTAATTACTTCTTAGATGATTCGGATGCTGCCAGTCCATGAACCATAATTTGAGTAGCAAGGACTTAGGGAAAAATACACTTAATTGTTTAATTGCCCCATTCTTGATTGACACATCTTCTGCATGACTTACAGATGATTGAATCTAATACCAGATTAACTAATTTATGACAAGAGAAAGCTCCATCCCAAAGGATCATAGTTTCATTGACCCATTGTGAAGAGAGAAGTGTTTTTGAAAGTTAAGTTTTAAATGAAAAAGTCTTCCCCAAACTGTCAGTGAGCCAATAGGGACAGGAAGTCAAGCAGGAAGACAGATTGGAGCAATTGGACAGGGTAGTTGAAAAGAAATGCAGCCTGCATAGATGGATGAAAAGCAGCCAGGATGACTGACCATAAGGACATCTTCCAGCAAAGGACAGGTAGCGTTTTCATGCTAAGTGAGCCAGGCAGGAATGAGGTCATACCTGCTGCTCTATACATCCAAAGTTATGAATGGATGGATGGGTATTGAGAGGAGCATCACTTCAAATACACACACACACACAGACACACACACACACACATTCACACACACACTGTGATAGCGTGATAGTTAATTTTCTGGGTCAACTTGGTTAAGCTACGGTGCCCAGTTGTTTGGTCAAACACCAGCCAGAATGTTGCGGTGAAAGTAACTTTAGATCAGTAGCCATGGAGTAAAGCAGACGTCCCTCCCTAATACAATGGGCCTTCTCCAATTAGTTACAGGCCTAACAAGCCAGAACTGAGATTTCTTGAAAAAAGAAGCAATCCTGACTCAAGACTGCAGCATAGAAACCCTGCCTGAGTTTCCAGCCTGCAGATTTTTGACTTGGGACTGCAACATCAACTCTTCTTTGAATTTTCGACCTGCCGCATGCTCCATAAATTTCAGACTTGCCAGCTTCCACAATTGTGTGATCAATTCCTTAAAAGAAATCTCTCTCTCTCTTTCTTTCTGCTTCTGTTTGTCTCTGTCTCTATCTCTGTCTTTCCCTCCTCTATTGGTTCCATTCCTCTGCACAGCCCTGACTAATACACCCTCCCACGACAGGCACATAGACACACACACACCTCCCTCCTCTTCCTTCTCGCTTAAAACCTTTTGCTAGCTTCCCCTAAAAACAGAGTTTCTTTTAAACTTCTTATTCTGGCCAAGGATACCCAAATCTCTAATCTGAACTCATCTCTTCTCACTGTAAACTGGCCTTCTCTATGTACCTCAAGCATGCCAGCTCATTCCTGCTTAAGGCCTTTGCTTTGTGGTTTCTTGTGAGGTGCTTCTCTCAGTTCATGGCAAAAGGGCCTTCTCCTTTCTTCCAGAACTGAGCTTAGATGCCATCTCTTTAGTGGAGACTTCTCTGATTGGTTTCTTCTATCCCATTCCAAGCAATGCATTCCTATTACAACATCATGTCATGTTTTGTTGTCTTTATAGAACTTACTATCTGGAATTCCTACTGATTTACTACTTTACTTTTTAATTTGTATGTCTTGCCCCTCACCTCCCATGTAGGCCATACAAGGGTAGAGGCCTGGGCTGTCTTGTTCACAGCTGGAAGTCCAGTACCTAGAACAGTGCCTGGTATATGTTGGTCGTTCGTTCCACCAGTATTCTTGAAGGAATGAATGGCAGTCTGTAAAATCATCTAGAGGAAAGGACTCAGAGTCTGTTGGGGTGGTTATTTAAAATGTGAATTCCTGTGTTCCAACCTCAGAATCTGTGTTGGTAGTTTTAGATTGAGAAACAGAGTCCTAAAATGTGTGTTCCTTTCTTGATTGAATTTTCTTGGATAACAGCTATGGGTTGAGGACTTCTTTTAAAAAGATACTCTTTCACAAAAATAGAATATATTTCCCGTGGCTTTTGAGTGAAAGTGCATCTTGAGGTATCTCTCAAACCATGACACCATCTCAGATCACACTTCTGATCTACTGAAGCAATATTTCTGGGTATTAGTACCAGTAATCTCTATTTCTTACAAGATTTCCAGGTGTTGCTGGTAAGTATCCAATTTTGTGCAGCTCCAGAGTATGAAGGACTCATGATTAAAACTGATGGGACACAAAGCAATCATTGATGTGACTTCCCCACATGCAGATAGATAAAAGCTTGTGAATAACATGCCATACCTGACAGATGTATTTTTGGGACAAGCAACAACAACAAAAACAAAATCTGATTAACAGTAGATTAAACAATAGGTGCTATTTTTGCCTCTCATTACAAGAAATCTTGAGTTAAGTGTTTGCTGGCATTGGTTCAGTAGCTCTGCAGAGCCATGAAGGATCCAGGTTATTTCTCCCTTTATCTTTCACATCCTTACATGCTTGCTTTCTTCCTCATGCTTATGACTCCATGTTTGCATAAAGTCAACATTCAGGCATCACATTCACATGTAAGGCAAGATGAAGTGTCAAGGCTCCTCTCTTTATCTAGAAAGAAAAATCTCAGGAGCTCCCTCAGAATACTTTTTGTTTTTCCTTGGCCAGAACTTGGCATTTTACACTAGAGGCAAGAAAGTCCAGGGATAAGAGTAGACAGCTCTCCCTCTCCAGACTCCATAGTGGGAGGTGTCCAGTGAGAAGGGGATTGGAAATGATTTTTAAGTGGCCAAGGAAGAGCATCTACCACATGTATCTGTGGTGGGAACATCGTGTAGCCCAGATAATGTCAAAGAGGGAGACATCTACCCTCCTTTTTTAAAAATTTTAATTTTAATGTTATTTTACTTTAGGTGCATACTATATCTGTCATTTCTCTCCATGTTATTCCTCCCCACCCGCTGCTGTCTCTCCACTTCCCCCGCCTCCACCAACTGCCCCCAGTGTGTGATGCTCTTCTCCCTATGCCCTTTTGTTCCATTCAGTCTTTGCTTTTTTAGGATTTTTTTTCTTCACCTAGAGAATTTTCCCCAAGTGACTGATTCTTACTTCCAAATTCTTCATTGACTTTTGGTGGTAACAACAATTTACTATGTGCCAGACATTATCTATAAGATATGTGGGCTGTGTGTGTGTGTGTGTGTGTGTGTGTGTGTGTTTGTATAATCTAAGTGAAACATGACCCATATGTCCCTTAAGCTACTTAAACCTTCCTTAGATGATCAAATGGCCTTTTCCTTTGATTTAATATACATAGTTCAACTTGGCCAGTGTCTGGAGAATGAATCCTATTTCTGGTAATTGTTGGGGGTAAGGATATTGAGTATACCATGATTAAAAGATATGAGTGTCTTCTAATAATTTAGAATTTTGAACCATCAGAGAATAAAGAAAATAAAAAAGTGGATAAAGAATAAAAACTTTCAGGCTAGGCGTGGTGGCTCACGCTTGGAATCCCAGCACTTTGGGAGGCCGAGGTGGGTGAATCATTTGAGGTCAGAAGTGCAAGACCAGCCTGGCCAACATGGTGAAAACCCAGTTCTACTAAAAATACAAAAAAAAAAAAAAATAGCTGGGCATGGTGGCAGGTGCCTGTAGTCCCAGCTACTCAGGAGGCTGAGGAGGAGAATCGCTTGAACTTGGGAGGTGGAGGTTGCAGTGAGCCGAGACTGCACCACAGTACTCCAGCCTGGGTGGCAGAGTGAGACTCTGTCTTAAGAAAAAAAATGAAAAATTTTAAAGAAGCATGGGACCATCAGTGGCTTTGGGCATCTAGGAGTCTTGGGCATAAGCCATTTATCTCACATTATCTTCTGCTTGTGGACCAAAACACTCAGTTACAGGCAAATGTCCAAGTGATGAAGACAATGGTATCTGATATGGTTTGGCTCTGTGTCCCTGCCCTAATTTCATGTTGAATTGTAATCCCCAGATGTCACGGGTGGGAGGTGATTGTGTCATGGGGGCAGATTTCCTTCATCCTGTTCTCGTGATAGTGAGTGAGTTCTCATGAGATTTGATGGCTTAAAGCGTATCTGATATGGTTTGGCTCTGTGTCCCCACCCTAATTTTATGTTGAATTGTAATCCCCACGTGTCAGATGTGGGAGGTGATTGTATCATGGGGGCAGATTTCCCTCATCCTGTTCTCATGGCAGTGAGTGAGTTCTGATGAGATCTGATGGTTTAAAAGCATGGCTCTTCCTGCTCACTCTCTTTCTCTTGTTCTGCCGTGGTAAGATGTGCTTGATTCTCCTTTGCCTTCTGCCATGATTGTAAGTTTCCTGAGACTTCCCAGTCATACTTCCTGTTAAGCTTGTGGAACTGTGAATCAATTAAACCTCTTTTCTTCAGAAATTACCCAGTCTCAGGTAGTTCTTTATAGCAGTGTGAAAATGGATGAATACAGTATCCATACATTTATTCTCTCTAGTATCAATGGTCCTTTACTGAAATTCTTTAGCTATTTTCTTTTAGAAAACTCATTTTCTCAGTATCTCAGTCAGTACTCTTAAAGATGGATGTTTTGGCCACAAAAGAGGGAAACTCCATCACAAGTACCAAGAAACTGTTCTGAGCTCATGTTCTGTGTACTTAAGGTCAGAACTACATCAGAGCAAACACACACTGCCTATTTGAATACACAACATAAAAGAAGGGCAATCTGTAATTCATTAATTTCCCCCCAAACATACTTATACCTGCAGACTTCCTGGAGGTTCATTTCTTTCCCTGCCTTAGGGGGAGTGTCTTGAAGTACCAGGACTCTTAAGCACCTGGGGGCCAACAACTGCAGATGTCTGCCTGAAGGCAAAGATTTGATTGTGTTTATGAAATCAGCATGGTATGTCCTAAAAAAACAATGGTCTACAGAAATTATAAAGCTAGAAGTGTTTTTAATTCTGAAGATATGCGAACTGCATGCCTACAAAAGATTTGGGAGATTCTGCAACAAAAGTATACACTGATTTTCAAATGCATCCTATCAAGAAGTAGAATTTTGGTTGACATTAAGGGTTTTGTTTTATGCACATTAATTTTATGTTGTGTGAATATAGTAAGAGAATCTATAATGATTGCAAATGTGTCTTCAGTAGAGAAGAAAAGAAGGCTCTTTATTGCCATACGTTCGGAATCTGTATTATTGTTAATAGCCCAAAATTGGGCTCTGAATTTTCCTCAGAATTTAAACTATCAGGTTTTTAAAATAAAAAATTATATTATTTACTTTAATAACATCTCTAAAAATGTCTTGGCTACCTAAAATACATCAATATTTAGGCTAGGTTGAACTATTAAGTAAATTTCCTTTGATTAATACGTTGTTTTTCCATTTAAAACAAAAGAGGAAAGCACAACTGTTTTCTTAGAATTAGAATCAGCCAAGATGTTTGTCTTAAAACCTGTTGGGTTTGCCTATCCCTAATTGTTTCTTTCTGATTCACCTATACTATTGCTAACAAACCTGACCATTTTGCCCAATTACTACAGTTATACTGCTCCAAGTTAGACTCTATGGTATTGTGTAAAAATTAAGCATTTAGAAGACTTAGTCACACCACATAATTGCAAAAGTTCTTAAGTCTAGGTCAACTTGAACAAGTTTGTTCTTGATTTACATGCTACCTCCAAAAATATGTCAAGGTATTTATTTGCTTTCAGAATAGCTTGCATCTCTCTTTCAGAGGTGAGGTGAGGCAAACATAGGTTGTGATGATGGGTGATTGCCCACACATGTGCAACTATGGGAACTGATTTTTTGCATTTGGGTAACACCAATTTAAAATTTTTAACCCTTGCGATCACTTATTGTTTATCAATACCATCTTCTTGGCTTTATTCGAAATTATTTTCTTTATTTTCTTAAGACCTAGAGCCAGGAGGTCAAACCTTCTGCCCCTGTGACCAGCTGCATGCAGGTAATTAGACAGCAGTGCCCCTTTTAAACACAGGTTTGAGCACAGTGTAATTCTCAGACTTATCTGGATCTGAGGGTTATTCTCAAGAATCTCTTGATTTATACTATAATATTCTTAGAAATATTTACTGGAAGAAAACTCCAAACTCTGAGCAGCTATCACATAATCTCTTTCACCTGTTAAAACCACCATGTTGTTCACAAAGGTAGGGAGACACAGCAGAGGACTGATCCATTGTTATTTATGTTATTCACCTTCAGGAGAACTAAGAGGCATTGCACAATAGAGCAGTCCAATTCTATTTTTACTGAATTCTGAACACTGCTTCAGACAGGTTTTTGTTTTTTTTTGTTTTGGTTTCTTTCCTACTGCTGTTGATAGTACTTTCAGTTAACTTAGGAGAACGAATGAATACATATCTATCCAACCAATAAAGCGACATATTCAGAAAGGATTCTCGATGATATGCTAAAGAAGGGGTGGATTATTTATGCCTTCCCTTTTTAGACCACGTTGGGTAACTTCCTGACCTTGCCATGGCATTTGCGAAAAGTCATTGCTCTGGTTGGAGTATAGCAGTGAGGACAACCAGAGGTCACTCTCGTGGCCATCTTTGTTTTGGTAGTTTTGGCTGGCTTCTTTACGGCAGCCTGTTTTATCAGCAAGGTCTTTACGACCTGTATCTTGTGCTGACCTCCTATCTCATCTGTGACTTAGAATGCCTTCACCACCCGGGAATGCAGCCCAGTAGGTCTCAGCTTCATTTTACCCAGCTCCTATTCAAAATGGAGTTGCTCTAGTTCAGACACCTCTGACACTTGTTCACCTCCAGAGAGGATGTTGAGGAATAAGTTTCATATACAACTCACCCTTATTCAGAGCTCTTTCATATCAATCCTGAAAATGGAATTTAGAAAATTTAAGAGTTAACTGCCTATGACCAGTTCATGCCATAAGTGGATTGAGTGCTCTCTAAGAATAGACAAAAGCTTTTTTTTTTTCCCCCTGAACAATTGATTACTGAGCAACCAGAAATAAAATGTTGTCAAGCTAGCCTTGAATAGAAAACTAGAGAAGTTCTAACCAGGATTTCAGAAAAAGAGCCTTTTTAAGTGTGAGCAATGGTGAGACCAAGTGGCTTTGTTAGGATTCAGCCACTCCCAAAGTCACAGGGATCTATAGATAACAATCCAGTCCTTCATGCCCCAGCCCGCCAGCATCTAGTCTCCCCACTTCCGTTTAACCTCTGTTTTTCTGCCAGAGTTATCTTTCTAAAATTCCAGTCGAGCCATGTTATTTTTCTGCCTTAAAGTATTTGATGGGTGTCCATTCACATAGAAGATAAAGTCAATCCCTTCAGTTTGGCGTTCCAGGTCTTTCCTTATCTGAATCTAGTTGAAGTTTCCAGGCTCTTGTCTCCTGACCCAGCTTGCCCTCAGCCACATGATGCTTTTCACTGTCTCCTGAGCAGACCCACTCTTGTGTGTGGTCCTCTCCATGTGGAATGCCCTTTGTCTACCAAGGTCTACAACTCACACAGCTCCTCTAGGGAGTTTTTCCCTTGTCTAAGCTCTTCCCATTTCTACTCAGAAAGAAAAAAATCAATGCCCCATCCTGAACTTGCTGCATTCTGATAGTCACGTTCTTACCAGTCTGTGCTACCAAGTTGTGAACTGAGTTCCCTGATGGAAAGGATAATGTATTACTCAACTTTATCCCCACAATTTCTGGTGGAGATGTGGCATATAACACACAGTTAATAATTATTGACTTTTTTTTTTTTTGAAAGAAAGAAAAAGAGAGGAAAGAAAGTGAGAGTGAAAGAAAGAAAGAAAAAGAATGTATGAGAGAAAGAAAAAGGAAGAAAAAGAGGGAGAGAGAACAGGATTCTTGTTCTACTGCCCAGGCTAGAATGCAGT